>NDXZ01048635.1:5535-19948 GCA_003055125.1 Paykullia maculata
TTAAATGTGAAAAATTAATTAGATACTAATAAATACAAGAATTTTTTTTACACACCATCTTATACTATGTACTACGTATATGTGATGGTAATTAGACTATGTGAAGCGGAAGTGACACTGCTGATGTGGAGCTTAGAAAAAATGCAACATTTACACAAAAAGAAGAAGAAGAAGAGGAAATGTGACGACAGCAACAATTGCAAAAAGAATGACACTTCAGTTTAAATTTAGAATTCTTATCAAAGCTTTTTATTTACATTGGTACTTGTTGTTGTTGTTGTTGTCGTCATCGTACACAAACAACTAAAATGAAGAAAAGTTAATAAAACTTAGTAATGCAAATGGATTTAGTTAAGGACAATAATTACAACAATTAAAATTAATTCAGGAAGCTACACACATAGGGTGACCATTTTTTCTGATTCAAAATCGGTACACTTTTTAGTTTTTGTAAAAAAAAAAACTTTAAATAAATAAAATGAAAAAAATATTGTTTGAGTTCTTCTATAAATTTTATCGTTTTTTTTTTTAATTCAGGGATAACAAAAGTTTTATTTCACAATTTTATCCCAGTAATTTACTTCAGTGGTAACCATTTCATAGCACAATTGTGCAGAGACAACGACAACCTAACTCATATTTTATGATCTTTCATTTAGTCGTCGATAAGACAGCGACGACTATACATGTGGCGGATGATGCTTTTTTTGTTTTTTTTTTTCAAGAATGCTTTCCCAGCAAGTATGCACAAAGTATGCTTTCTGTATACTACAGACGAGTTAAAATATACTTTTAACGTAAGAGTCTACTTTAAACTTAAACATAGCTGAAATTGGTTTTAACTTACATACCTAAAAACACAAAACCAACAGTCGTTCGCAAAATACAGCAGCCCAAATTGCTTTCATAATTTTTTTTTTATATTAAATTAATTTAAAAGGGGCAATAAGTCCTTTTATTGTTGTTTTTTAACTTTTTTTTTAAATAAATAAATATACTTTTAATTTTTTTAGCATTTCTGATTTCTTCTTTTTTGTTTCATTCGTCAACATTATACCAAATCAGCTGAACAGAGTTCCACTTGTTCATATTCTGTTACAATTTGTATGAAAACATTTTACGATTTGATGTGCCACCCATTTAAAGCTGGTTTAATTTAAAACATACATTATTTTTGACTATAATAGCAAAAGACTTAATAAAAGGTTTTTCATTTAAAGACGTTTTTAAAAAGAACCGACTTTAGTTCATAACTACAAATACGGGCCAATATTTTTAAAATATGTTTTTAAAATGTAAAAAAAAATTATAAAATCAAATAAACTTAAAAAGCAGTACAAATCAGAACTCAGAATTCAAAACGCAATTAATTAAAAGGACCTGTTTTCTATCTACAGGGAATAAATGTATTTAAATTTTTAAATTTCTTAAAGTTGATTGCTTTTTCATTTTTTATAGAATGAATGCTCAATACAAACAACACTGAAAGAAAATTAATTTACAAAATCGTTGAAAAAAAAAAATTCATTCAATCATTACCAAAACCATATTCGATTTTCTGTTGTCATGACTAACTCTGTTTAGATTTTTTTACGTATGTTAGATTTTAAATGAGTGTATGTGTTTGTTTAATGCTTTAGGCCTTAAGCCTATAGTACACGAAATGTAAAAAGCAACATGCGCATGTGATTCTGACGTAATTTCATAATGAAGCGACATTTGCTACATGACGCGCTCTTTCACTTTTTGGCTTTAAAAACACCCAGTATCTTTTCGTGTACTGTACTGCATGTAGCCCGTACAACTCATTTTAAAAATGTTACCGATATGCTAAACATTTCCGTGACGGCAGAGTCACTTGCGCATGTTGCTTTTTACATTTCGTGTACTATAGGCTTTAGTAAAATCGATTTTTTGATCGTAAGGATATTATGATTTTAGGCTATTTTAGATTTGAAACATATTTAGAACTAAATAATATATTGTGTTTTTAAAATTTATTGTTAAAAAAAATAATTAAAAACAAAATTTTCTTCGATATTTTTGTACCGCTAAAATTTCTAAAACTTTTCTAACTAACAAATGTTAAGAAAACTGTTAATGACTTACATGCTCAGATGGTTTATGCAAGATATATATATTTTGTTTGTAATTAAATGCTTTCAAAGGTTAAGAAACACAGTTAGGTAATGGTTCTACATTGCAATTCCAAACAGGTAGACCACGACATACGTAGGGCACAGTATTATAAAGTTTGGGTTCACAAACCCGTTGATGAACTCTGGCTAATACTGCACACAAACTACCTATATTATAATTGGGTGTGGTGGCCACAGTCGGCGAAGTAATATTCTCTACTGCCGCTGATGATTTTGCTATTGTTAAAATATGCAAACGATATATGAAATAGTTATTAAACATGTGCATACATATGCGTTCATATGGTATCTATATTTTGTTTAAAATTGCTCTACTTACGTTTTATGATAAACTCTTTTATCCAGGCCTTTTCATCAATTTCATTCCAGGGCAAAACATTTGTAGATTTGGGTGCAATCCAACGACTAAGTATTTCCGTGGCTATCTTATCCATGTTGCAATCTAGGCCAGGCATTAAAGTGCCAACTAACGCAGGACTGCATACACACACAAACATGTGTGCACAAATAAATTCATTCAGTCAATTATGCATGCACCATTATAGTAACATTAGGCAAATATTTATAAAAATAAAATAAAATAAAATACATTGACCAAAATTTATATTTATATTGTTTTCTTAGTTTGGTCTCCTTTTAAACACTTACCACATTGCTGCCTGGTAATACAAATGTGGACCTACTAATTCACTATACAGGCCACTTGAATGTACACGCGAAGAATCACAACCGAAAAGAAATACCACACAATGCATTTGATGTTTGGTAATTTTACGTCCATTTATGTATTGTAAACCAGAACCATGACCAGCATAGCTGCAAGAAAAACAAAAAAGATTTCATCTTATTAGATGTATTTACACATTTATACACAAAAACATATTACAGACACACGTGCCTGCCCTCAATATGCATTGAAACAACGTACACATAACAACTATGACTCAAATACTTATTGAGAAGTTCATCTTGGTTCGGTCGTTGTCCCACTAACATTGTCCAATGCGGTGTCCAATATTTAAAGAAACTAACCATACGTGACTCCATTTTTAATAAATTTTTATCTAGTTCAACAGCAGCAATAACAACAAAAGTACTCAAATTATTATTTTGTCGTTTGTTTTTGATTTTTAACAACTAACCTGGATTTATTAGGCAACCACCATCTGTAATATTGACACACAGATATCCCATTCGTATGTCCGATTTGTAGTAATGATATAACCGCCATAAGCATTGTAATGAATTTACACGAGTAAATTCCTGTTGTACATTGATTTCCTCCCAAAAGAAATGATCCAGGCGCTTACATGAAATAAGAAAATATTTTCTTATATGCTTTTGAACAAACGTTTAGTAATAAATATTAATTTTTAAGTTAATAAATGTAATATATACCAAATTAGAAATTACCCCGTGTAGATACTGAACTAATGAATTTAATTTTTAAATGAATATATGTACAATAAGTAAATTATAAAGCTCACATACGCACATACTATTGAACAGTGCAACATTTATTTTTAATATTTACTTAAACTTAAAGAGAGTGTATTGATCCGAGATAAAAAGATTTTCGCAGTGAATAAACATTTAATTGCAAATAAAAGAATTGGTATTATTTTAATAACAAAAAAATTAAATTAAAAACAACAAAAAATTACTAAATGAAAAAAATAAATAATAAAAAATACGTTAGATTTAATTTGTACATATATAATTTGATAAATTAAAATGGTTTTCTGCAGTTACACGAGAAAGAGTTTTAAGCCAATTCGATATTAAAAATAATACTTACCTCATCTACAACCAAAATACATGGATAATGCTGGTATTTGTCTTCACTGGCACCTTCTAGTACAAAATATTTTATATATTATTATAATGAAACTTTACCAATAGTTTTAATAATATAAAACAAATAATCAATAATATTCTGTACCGTTTTCAGAAAGCATATTTTTAAGCATATCAGAAGACATTGTTTGCTCTTTGGAATCTGTTGTCAGAATTGAGCAAATGTCCTCTATTTGAGAAGCATCTAATAATTCTGCATTACTGGCGGCTAAGGACAGTAAAACTCTAGCATCATCTTCCCATTTGTACAAATCACAAAATTTATCAACTTCAGACCAACGCTGACGAGCGGCTGTTTGTTCTACTGGAAGACCGGTAAACAAAAATGTCCAGGGATAAAAAAAATTGCATAGATCCTCACAAGCACTCTTTAAAAACAACCAAAAAAATAAAAGTTCATAAATTCATATGTACAGATGTATATATGTATGTAGAAATTAAACTTACTGCTATAAAACCATTTAATTCTCCTAATAATGACCAGTATAATTTTTTGGCCTCTGATGTATGAACATCTTTAGGATCAATTTTAACGCACTGCTTAAACCGGTTGACTATAGAGCCGAAACTTTCGTACAGCTGCTTTTGTTCATCGTTTGAGAAACGTAAACATATAGGCGTGCCATACTTCAGGCTTCGCGCATGTTTCAATAGAGTCATGTAGATTGCTGCATCACTTTCGTGAATTTTTGGAAATATGGTGTAGGTGGTTTCCGTCCGCGGTCCCTTACACAATTGTATAATAGTCCATTCTATTGCATCACACATACTTATCTACTTGATTTAGAAATTAAAAAGTTAAATATGTACATACCTTCGGGAAGTTGTTGACAAATTTCTTTTAATCTTTTAATGCCCTCCAAAGGACATGAAATATCCCTTAGAAAATTACAGCTTTCTATTCTATTTGCCGCTTCAGAGTTTTGCTTCTTTGTAGATTTTTGCGACATTTGTTTTAGCGATTTACTGACATATTGCATAAGAGAATTACTGTAATAGACATTATTATAACACATTTATTATACGTAATTATTCTCAGTATGTATGGATGTTTTACTTGCTAAATTCAGAAACTTCATCAACACTCATTTCCGACATTAATGTTTCCACTGTTGCAAACGTTGCATTTGCCGACCTGTTTTCAATAGATTTTTCAGATGTCTGGTTGTAACGTTCCTGAGATGACTGGTACAAGGAGTACGTTTGGTAAAATATTGACGAAGTTGTATTCCCATTGCAATATTCACTTTCAGCCTGTTGTAATAAAATTTCTATTTCGAAACATACATACATATGCATAAGAATCTTAAATAACAAAAACTTTTCTTTATTTTACCTTTTGTATTGGGCCCGATATTTGTGGAAATACCATCTTTTACTAGAAATTGCAAAAACTCTTCTTCCATTTTAAACAAAAACTATAAACGTATTAAACAATTTTAATATACATATCAACTTTATCTGCACCCAATATTTAAAAACCTTCAATTATCGTGTTTTTTAAAAGACGCGCAAAAATTAAAAAAAAACAATAACCTTTTTGTATAGAAACTGCAGAACAAAGCAAAAATAACAAAAAAAACTGTTAGAGCTACCTTGTTATACAAACAATAGGGTTCATCAAATATGCACAAAAACTAACTTACACGGCCTTAACTTAGTTTTTGAATAAAAGAACTTATAAAACATATATGTATAATTAACAAACTTTAAATACAATTTACAGTTAATAATATTGTAACAATGGTATATGTTACATATACGAAGAGTGAGCTTTCAATATAATATAATATTCATGAGAAAGGTAAAACAGTTTAGAGATAAAACGGTGTCGAAGACATTATCTCTTGCAAAATGTATTTATTGTTTTGTAAATATTTTATATGCCATATCTATATCTATATACATACATATGTTTTAAGGTAAAAACAATTTATTTTTGTGTTCTAAGATTTTTTTGAAAAATTTTGAAAACTTTCCTAAACATGCATATGTAAATACAATTCAAGAAAAAAAATTTTAGTTTACAAAAGGTTTACAAACTATGTACATATAATTATTCAATATGCAAAAATTGACTATTAAAACCGCATTGTTTATGAACTTACTATTGAAAAGTATTTAAGCAAATTGAATAAATTTTCTTATGAATAGCAAGTATTTTCTGAATATATTGTTTTAAAAGAAAATATTAAATAAAGTGAGCTGGCAGCCCTTTTGTCGAAAAGCTTTTCTCCAACAACATAATGTTACAAAATTCATAAGCTTAAAACGTTATGCTTTTGACTGTTTTTGACTGCGTTGACTCCTGCATTGCAAAAAAGCATTTTTATATGATAGCGATTTCGGTAGAATTTTTTTAATCTCGCAAAACAAAAACAAGAAAAAAGAAACTTGAAATTTTTAAGTTTTATTTATTCTTTTGGCAGCAATGCACAGATATCTCTAAGAATACAAAATATTATAAACCAATGTTAAATTTCGTATATGTATGTGTGTAAGTGTGGAAATATATTTGCCGGCTTAATGATTGCATTTTTTGTATGTATGTACTTCTCTATTTGCAAGCTTTTTCGCAGCATCATTAAAAAACTGTGCCAAACTATCAAATAGTTTGGCGTTAGGGAACCACACCCTCTAGATGCCCTAAAAAAACTGTGTCATTTACACACACTCACAAATACACATGTGCATTCAAAAATGCACAAACACTCGTTAATATTTTACACACAACCAACTTTAATGAAAGTTTATATTTTAGTTTTTTAAGAAAACGATATTTGATTTTGTGATTTTTTATTAACTTTGTGTTTGATAAACACTCCAATAGGAGCTTTTTACTTTTGACATTTAATACAAGTTGTGTGTATGTGTGTATGTAAAGAATATAGGATGTTGATTTTTCATCATCCGAATGGTGATCCGATGAGAATGTTATTGACTCTTCTATTCTCTCTTTCTCTCTCTCTCTCTTATTTTGATTTGATGCATACGTTGTTATTGTTTTTTGTTTAAAGCGTAAGCGTGTAATTAATATTGGAAGTATGTAAATGTGTGTGTGTGTGCGTAGAGTTGATGACGTACATTACTTAAGTAAGAGCTTAAACGGAATATAAGGATGTAATTTATTAACTTTTGTACAATAACGTATCGACATACATATGTAAATCATCCCTATGTACATACAATTTTGGTTTTCTAAATTTAATCGTTACAATGAAAGAGCGCACTCCAATGAACTTTTACTGATGCATTTGTTAAACAGGTGTGGCTGTTGATTTCTTAAACTTTCATTTTACTTTCTGTTTTTATACTTTGTTTTTGGCGACCTTGTAAATTAAAAATATATATATTAAAAAAAAGCAAGTAAATATGTTCATGAAAATGTCCCTTTTACAGGCATTATAATTTTTTTTTATGATTAACTGAGATTATCGGAGTTTTTTTTTTGTTATTGCAGCCCAAACAGTAATTAGAATTTTCGGTGCTAAGCTTAGTGCTTATTTCTCCACTGTTATTACAAAAACTATTGTTTTAAGAACTTAAAATTTTAATGTTGAATAAAAACTTAAACTTAAAATTGAAAAGCGATCAATCAATTCTGCAACTACAACAGGTGTCTTTTTGCATAATAAAGAAAGGTTTTCAAATAACAGCAGACCCCTTAATAGTGTAGATTGGAAGATTTTAAAGCATAACTTAAGTTGACTAAATATTACTTCAAGACGTTTCTCGTTCATACAAAAAAAATCGCTTGCTGGTGTATAAAGGACGATGTAAAACAAACCGATCAAGTAATAATAAGCTCAATGACCATATTAAAAAACTTAGTGGCATAAAAATAACAAGATAAATTAAAAAAAAAACAGATTTTTAATAATGTTTTCTACGTTGTTTTTTCAATACAAAACTGTGTTTGAAAATTGTAATTGATCTGAAGTAACTTTAATATAATTAGATTCAATTGTTTGGAAGTTATAATTTATACAGCACAAACTTTAACGATTAACTTAAATCATTTTAAAATAAATGGTAAAAAATAAAAAATAAATTAAAAGAAGTAGTTGTGAAAATTAGAGTAGTTTTTAAAACCCCACACCTCTAGCAAATTCATTATTTTCGCAAACTTTTTTGTTTATGAAGTTTAGTCAATCAGTAATGAAGTTTGTTTTTTATTACTGCTCTAATTGATCTAACTAAATATAGAAATACTATATTGTAACGTATGTATATTGGAACTAAATATGTACATACATTCACATATACTTATGTACATGATACACGCGTAGATAAAGGTTGTATAAAATATATTTGTTAAAACTTTATAAATGTTTGGAACTACCAAATGTTTTAGTATGGTACCTTCAAGGAGTCCTTTAAACATATGAGGGTTAATTTCGTAACTTATTTGTTTTTGCCTTATGTGATGTTATTCTTCGAGAATTCTTGGGTTTCGCACAGTTTCGTTTTGGTAAAGGATAAAATTTCAAGATACAGAAGACGTGGGTATTATTTTTTATTACGCGCATGCTTTATAGATGCTTTTCTGCATTTCGTTATTTTTCCAACCTTTTCGTGTAATTTTGTAATTTTCTTAGCAGTTTTGCCAGTGTTGAAATGTTGTTGTTATTGTTGTTTATTGTGCTGACGGCTATGAATGCTGAATTTTACACGAGAAGGAAATATTCAGGCTAAACCTAGACTAAAAAAGGCAACAGTGAAGGATTTAAATATTTGGGGTGGCTGGCGATGACTCCGGCTCTAGATAATATCTGTTAATAGAGTGTACATCACTTTTTACATTGTATATTTTCTCTAAAGTTTTAAGGTAAATATTGTTGAGTGTGTGTGTGTGTGTGTGTATGCGTGTATGTATGTCCATCTCTTGGTAATTTTTAAAGCATCAGAATGTTTCGCTAATAAATCATCTGTTAGAATGATTTTGAGTATGTGACGTTAGTACAAAACAAAAACAACAAAAGTTCCCTTCATTGTAGTGTTGGCATATTATTGTTGACATTTCATTTGAGATTCTAAATTACATTTATACACACACAAAAAATGCCGTTGTAAATTTAAGATTGAAATTTTTAAATTTAAATGAAATCATACTTATAAATTCATATTCAAATATTCTTAAAGCAAGTAGGAAACGGTACTGTTTTTAAGAATTATGCTTAGAAAATTTAGAACAAGAAAAAAGTTTTTCAAATACTTGCAGGTCTATTTGTCTTTCCTTTTAGCGAAATGTTACTTTTTTGAATCAAGCATTTAGTATTTAATTTAAGAAAATTTGCACTTACCGGACTTTTGACACCGCTACAACTTTATTCTAGTACAGAATACTTAATTTTTTTTTTTTGAGTGAACATTTTAAAATACAAAATGGTTGACATATTATTTATATGTATGTATGTATGTATATCGAAAAAAATCTAAATGGAAACTAGAAAAAAAAGATATTTTAATAATTTGAATACATGTTATAAACTAAGAAATTCTTTAAGTTCTATAAATTGTTAGATTTTTCAAAAATATTTAAATCTTGGCTGATTTTGTTGTTATTTTATTACAAATGAAACTGTTAACTGATTTTCAGTCGCCTTGAAGTATGCTTTGAATTTGTATAATTTTACCGGTAACTTTTAATTATTATTCTACTGCTGGGAAATTGTTCAATTTGGAATTGATTAGGCTAATTTTATAACAATGTGATTGATAAGATCAAGGAACTCTTCGCAAAACCCATGTGTAAAATGTACATAAATATAATTCAATATACATTAAATTTCGCACTATGTAAAAGAAATATTTTCAAAAGCAAAGTTTTAAAATAAAACTAAAATTTATATCAAATCATTTTTTCAAATGTTTTCTAAATTTTTCTTAGCAAAATATTATCACTTACCGAATCATATCCATAATAAGTTATAGGACGACAACATTCTCTCCATTTTTTATTTATTTTCTCTTTCACACACACACACACACACACACATATATATACAAAGTGTGAATGTGTGAATCTGAAACACACAGCTGAGTAGTGGAATTAAAATAGCGGCAGCACCAGCATCAAAGTCCCAATTTAAAAGGACCAGTAGCAAACATTTTACGAATTTCATTGACGACGGTTGTGTGCAGTGTTGTAAGCTTTTCAAATAATTGGATAAATAGAAACAAAAAAAAAAATATGTAGAAAGTCCTCAATTTTATTGGGAAAATTAAAAATTTATAAAGAAAAGAAAAAAGCAGATATTTCAATGAAATTTTCATATTATTCTGCTACGAATGTTTAAAAGTGCAAGTGATTTAATGTATCTTAAATAAACATAAAATATATCTAGAAAATTTTATACAAAATAACAAATCTAAAAAGGTTAAAAATTTGTGTGTGCGAAAAAAGTGTATATACTTTAAGAAAAAACTCTGCAACGCGCAGGGGATATAAAAAAAATAAAAGTAATTGTTGTTCTCAAAAAAATTTAGTTTAAATATTAATGTTTGTAAATAAAATTAAATAACATTAATTTGTTTTAACTAAAAATGGTTTCGATATATTGTGTACGTTTGTTTGCATCTACTAACCTTTCTTTAAATAAAGTGAACAAAATAATTTAAAATTAAGGCGTGGTAATTTATGCAACTGTTTTTGCTCTTACATTTGTTGGACTCCTTAACAGAATAAAATGTATTTATTTTTTTTTTTTTTTGTTACAACAACGGAAATGAAAAAAATGTGGAGGATGCAGATGTAAATGAAAAAAGTAGAAAAACCGTGCAAAACTCCTTAATATTATAACTTTTACTTACGTGCGTGTATGTACACATACAAACATACTAAATCTATCGATATAAATATGTTTGTATGTCTGTATGTGTAAAAGTCGTTCATGTATTAGTTCGAAGAAATCAAAAATATATAAAAGGTGGAGTTGGAGTCTGAGTTTCGTTCAGTCGGTTTTCGTTGTATTTGAAAAACATTTGACAGTTGACTTTAATGGATGCTGCTTTTATCAAATACATATACACTTTTGTACTCTTTCTCTCTATGACTTTCTCTCTCTCTCTATTGGATAAAAATACATACATATAAATAAAAAGTCTCTGCTTGACGAATAAGTGTTGACACCTTCACGAATGTAAACTTCGAAAAATTTGTTTGTATGTATGTTTGTTTGTCAACGAGTATGTATATATGTATGTATGTATGTTTAATGTATGTAAGATGCCTTGAAATAGTTGAAAGTGAGTTAATAATACTGACGCAAATAACAAATCAACGAGCAAACGATTGAAAAAAAGAAAGCCAGCAACCAGTCAAGACAGTGTCTACATTTCCAAAATCATAATAACTTTAACTATTATACATATAAAAATGGAAGTAAATTTATGAATTAGTATTTAAACTTGGTGACATAGTTTCGGAATCTCATTTATTGGATTATATTGCAAATATGTACATATGTATAATAAATATTTGTCATATTTGAAAATGTACCTCTTTTTATTGATTTAATTTACATATAACTGCTCACCACTGACTGACTGGCTGTCCACAATGCTTTGAATTCTAAAGAACCACAAAAACAAAAACCATAAATAAAATAAATAACAACAAATACTAAATAGACAATCAGCTACGAAAAATATTACTGCATTTGCAAGCAATAGACGTGCAGTTGAGAGTAGAGTAAAATCAGCAAGTATGGCAAAAATCACGATGCTAATGCAGTGTACACTTTAAGGCGTTACACAAGAACAGTTTACCTAGATATTTTCTAAAGAAAGTGAAAATTTGTGTGTCTACACACACGTTTGCTTGAACATAATCGTTCAATGACAACAAATAAAATAGTATTAAATAAAAGAAAAAAGTCAAAAGTCAATAAATAAAAGCAAAAATTTAATAAAAATTAAATAGTTGGTGACGCTTTTAAAAATTTCAAAGTAAAATTATAACAACTTTAGGAAAATTATTTAACAAATGCAATAAACATCAAATAAACAAAAAATGATTTAAATACATAAAACAAATGCTTTTTATAAAATGTAATTAAATTTAATGTTTTTAAAATAAATAAACAAATTTATTTTAAGAATAAATGAAAGTAAAACATATTTAATTCACTTACACATACAGTTATATTAAAAAAAAAAGTTTATGATAAAGGAAATTAATGGAAAAAATTAACAAAATATAAAAAACGAGAGAATTTTTAAAACATAAAAAGAAAGGGAGAGCCAGTCCGAAAAAAAAATTGTCAAGAAGCAAAGATTGATATGTAGTAGATAAAAAAACCGTACAAATTCGAAACTTGTACATAATATTCGAATAACAAGTGTAAAAACACTGACATTTTAAGCACGTTTAAAACAAAACAACAACATTTGCAGCCGCAGCAGTAAGAAAAACTCATCATCGAAAAAATTTAACTACGAACCAGTGGAGTATTGGGATCAAACGACTTTAAATCCTCCATACATAACACACACAGACACATACATTCATTGGTTAACTAGATAAAAACACATTAAAACTAGGTGTAAAAGAAAAACGAGAATAAGTTTAACACAACAATTTTCCTAAATAGTAAAACTTTTGAATTATTAAGGTGAATATTAAATTGAAAAGGTTAACTCCTTTAAGCCCAGGCGTAAAACTAAGGCAACTTCAACAAAATCAACAAAATACAAATTTTTAAAATACAACTGCAAAATCAGAAAACCTTTGCAAAAGACAAAAGTCAATCGCAAGCCTGGAGTCACTTTTAAATAGGACTTAAAAGAATTACTTAGTTCGGTGTCCAAAAAGACAATTCAGCCTCATTATCATCATCATCTAACGACGACTCTTTTTAAAACACAAAATGGGTAACAAGGAAAGTGTCGATGCTGCTGCTAAATTGAATGCTGAAAACTGGGGACATGAGGTATGTAAATATTTACATACATGCACAGAAAACACTACAAGATGACATATAAAATTATTGAGGTTGAATAATAAACTTAAAAGCATTTTTTTTTTAGAAATGCGATGCTTTCAAATAACGTGTTACCACTATTAAGTGGTAAAAATCATTTAAAAATTTTTAAGTTTAACTTTTAACTTTTATTATTTATATTGCATCCACATATCAGTATTTAACTCTCAATATTAAAATATTCCATTCAGTCATCCAAACAGTTTTGTTACCATTGTTTTTCATTTTTTTATCATTTAATCTGTACATTGCACTTCTTTGAATACATTTTGTATCGACTTTCAGGGGCAAGTTCAAGTAATATTTCTAAATTAAATTTCGCTACACTTTTCCTTTAGCATTTTTTATAATTCCTGTTCTTAATATACAAATTTCTTTTACCATTTATTTTCCCAAATTTAGTTTTGCTAGGAAATTTACCACACCATGTTGGTTTGTGTGTTAGCGTGTCATTTCTATTAACTCTATTATATCTAGATTGAAATAGAATAATTATTGTTTTAAAAAACTATTAAAGTCTTGTTGCTGTTTTTATTATTAATGTAGAAACAAAGAATGTTAAATCAAGAAATATTTTACGTTCGATTAGCGTAACTGTCGCTTTAATTAATGTGTTTTTGTACTTCTTATGTTCCAGTAACAGAAAATACGTTACCAAGAAAGTCACAGGGGAATGCTTTTCTGTTTTAGGATCTAAATTTTGCAAAAGTCCCAGAAGAAATGTCTAATTCATATTCAGTTTTATTATCAATGTTCGTTTTTCTTTGTGTGTTCAATTTTTGGTTTTTTTTTCTCTTAAAACTATCTTCATTCAAATTAAGTCTGATTTATTAATGGTTTAAGCGTTTGCCAATAATTCCCATTTGCTGATTCTGTTGAGTTGAAGCTGCATGTTATTAGATTCTGCTTAGATTGTGAATGACCCAACTCATGTTTATTTCCTTTATAAATTCTCCTAAATTGCTTAGAAAATTCTAGTTTCTAAAAATTTTCTTTTTATTACAATTTTCCTTTAATTGTTTTTTTTTTTTTAATATTAAACAATAAGCGATAATTTTTTAACTATCATTTACCTGTTAAAGGTTTTCGTCTTTTTAATTGTGCTTCTTCAAACTATTTTTATATAAATGCAATAGAAAAATAGCAGTTTTTAAAAGTTATTAATACATATGTTTGTAAGTACATACATACATACATATGTATGCAATGCTATTGGGGTAACAATTTCTTAATAGGGCAGTAGGGCCTTTATATTCTTAGGAAGATTATGTGTTACCTACTTACAAATCGATAGATTTTTTTATCCAAAAATTATTAAAATCCGTCAATTATGAAAAAAAACAAAATCATTTTTAACAATTTGAAAGGCCCTATATACAATGTACACTGTGGTATCTTAAAAGCCACAGGTAT
>NDXZ01048639.1:0-13604 GCA_003055125.1 Paykullia maculata
TTTTCTTTGCTCATTTGTACTTTTCTAAATGAAGCTCTCCAATAAACTTTTTACCATTTTTTTTCTTTTTAATATAACAGCCACATATGCCACACGTATTAATTTTTTTATTGCCCGTGCCTCTTTAAAGTTGAAACGATGAGGCAAAACTTATGTCTCCGTTTTGACAGGACTACACCACTCGTTGGATGTGCAGTTCACCTGGCTATGGACTTCCAGCCCGTGGAAATATACGTACTAAATCCACCCTGTTACCGTGGGATATCTCAGCAGGTCATTCAACCTGGTCTCAGATATCTCACGAAGGTCCTCCAGCATGTGGTCACCCAGGAATTTGTGCCTCCTGACAGATAGGGCGGGGCATTCGCAGAGAAGATGGAGCACTGACTCATCCTTTGTCTCATTCTCACAGCTGCGACAATAGTCGTTATAGGGGACGCCGAGTCGTTGTGCATGCTTTCCCAGCACCCAGTGACCCGTCAATACAGCCAGCAACCTTGATATGTCCTTCTGACCATGACTCAAGAGTTGCTCCGTGCTTCTGATATTATAGGAGGGCGACGAATTAACATACTTAACATTGTTACAATCTCTAAGCGATATACTATTACAGTGTTCATAGACGATTAATGTTGGGCGCAAAGAAATTAAGTGCGATGTCGACTGGAATAAAAACATATTTTAGTTGTGTCGAAAGAAACGTTTAAATGTGTCGGCTTACCATGTTAGTGTAGGGTATTGTTTTCCTTTACAGATTTTTTTAATTTTTACCACCTTAATTCGAACAAAATGAAATTCAACTCTTAAAAATTTGTATGTGCATAACAAGTTCCAGAGAACAAACAAATTAAAAAAAAAAATATGTTTTTTATAGAGGTATAGAACTTTTAAAAGGAATAAAACAAAGATGAATTTTTTCAATTGAATTGAAATTTACTTTTTTCGAAAGATAATCTTTTGGCGTTATAATTTAAATATGACTTTTGGCATATGCCAGCAACGGCTGGCTCGGACGTTTTTAATCTGAAGGTATAATTTTCGATGACTTTATCCAACATTTGTGGCCGTATATCGGCAATAACGCGGCGAATGTTGTCCTCCAAGGGGTCAATCGTTTCGGGCTTATCGGCGTAGATGAGCAACTTCACATATCCCTACAGAAAATAGTCTAGCGGCGTTAAATCGCACGATCTTGGAGGCCAATTCATGGGTCCGAGACGTGAAACTATGCGGTAACCAAACGTTTTCTTCAATAAATCAATTGTGGCACAAGCTGTGTGACATGTTGTGCCATCTTGTTGAAACCACAGCTCCTGTACATCATGGTTGTTCGAGTCAGTAATCATGGCTCTATAGTGGTCACCATTAACTGTAACATTCTGACCAGCATCGTTTTTAAAGAGGTACGAACCAATGATTCCCCCAGCTCATAAAGCACATCAAACAGTCAGTTTTTCTGGATATAACGGTGTCTGAACGTACACTTGAATATTATCATCACTCCAAATAGGGCAGTTTTGTTAATTGATGTATTCACATTCAAACAAAAGTGTTCTTTATCCCTTAAAAAAATCCGCTTATAAAATCGGGATAAACGGCAATCTTATTTTGGGCCCAATTCGCACAATTTGGAAGCGTTGTACAGGCGTCAGTCTATTCATGTTAAAATGCCAAACCCAACTTAACATATATCACTTTAGAGCTGACAAAATGGCCGCCAGTTAAAAAAGTGCTGCCAACTTGCAGTTTTATACCCCTATAAAAAAACACCCTTTACATAGTAGCTCACCCCTTTCTTTTTATTAATTTAGTGGTGCACCGTCATAAAGTGGAATATGTTTGACTGTTTTGGCATAATTTATCTTACAAAAAACAAAGCTTGTTTCTAATAGCTTCAGTTTTACACATTCTTTCAAAAGTGCTCATCAATTTGCAGTTGCATTTTTTTATATTCTTTTCCCTAAGGGAGTCTTGATTGTCATGTACCATGCAAAGAAAATAAATTTGTAGGTCCATAAACACAATTTTCTTTGCCCTTCTAACCATTATCTTTTTTCTTAAAATTAAAAGATACACTGTACGAAAAAGAATAACGGCTGCAAAAACATAAAATTTAAAGTTAAGCGGTACTCAATGTATTTGCCAAATTTTGGCTCCTATTTTATGTTAACGCTACTTTGGTGTTTAAAAATATATATCTCTCAACTAGCAATATAAGTAGATTCACGTCAAGTCAGACACTTACAGAATGGAGCTTAATTTTATATTTAAAATAATTAAACATGTACATTTTAATTAAATAATCTTCTCTCATGTTAAAAAAAGAAAAAAAAAACAAAAATCAATACAAGTATGTACATACATACATATATGTATGTAGTAGTCTTATACAAAAACTAATCTCTGGTGTTATTTTCAAAGCAAACAACATTTTGTATTCGCAGTTAAACTTTATTCTAAACAACTTAACTCTTTAATTTAAAGAAGCCTTAGAAAATTAATACTTAAACAAATACATACACATGTTCTCCCACTTATGCTTAACATTTGCCAGCAAACAGCAACGTAATACAATCCCTTAAGGAAAGTCTGAAAAAATGCTCAAACCCACCACCCTCTTAACTTCATGAAAGTTTAAGTACTTTAACAATTAAAACATAACCTCTATTAATATCGGTGCATCTACAGCAAGAAACATATGGGCGTACATTGTAGCCTTTAAAACTTGTATAGAAACTCTTTTGATTGTGCAAATAATATTTGCATATGCTGTTAGAAAAATGTATTGAATTTCTACCCTGACAATAATTTAGGGATATCGTTCAAAATTGTAAAGTAGCGAAATATTGCTAGAAAAAAAATAATTCAGAAAATATATATTGATTTCTTTTATATGAAAATATTTATTGCAAAAATATTTCACTTTTTTCTCTATAAATGAAAGTGTGTATATATTTTTTTATAAAAAAATATTTACCATAAAAAATACGGATGTTTGAGATTTAAGTATTAAATACAAGTTAATTGTCTTAAAACTAAAATTATTTGTCTTAAATACAAGAAGACTTTTACACAACCCCATAAGAGATATAACGCATATAAAATAAATATATATTCATGTTATTTTTTTTTTTTGCAATAAAAATGCAACATTTTTCCACAATTCTAAACTCTCGTATTAGACGGTATCGTTTAAGTAAAAAAAGTTTACTCGAGGGGGCAATTTTTTAAGTTCATATTATATTGTTCGTAATATTTTTTGTAGGGTAATCAGGCATACAGACATACATAAGTTATGTATGTAGCAATAAACTGGAAATTGTAGTTGTCGAATAACAATTGTAATTATTCGAGTAATGCCAACTGCCTAATAAAGCTATTTCAAATAGTTATTGGGTTTATGTTAAAATTACATGTATTGGCAGTGCCGTCCTGCTAAATTCCTTATAGAAAATTGCATTGAAGCTAGGGTTGGGCGAAAAAGATCGATATATTATTATATCGATAGTTTTTATATATCAATCGATATATTTCGCCGATTTTTTACTGTGCAATATATCGATGTATTAATATTTGTTTTTGCAATCTTTTTCGACATTTTTGAACTCTGGTTTTGTGTTTTATGTTATTAGTTTATAAAATAAATTTCTTGCCACAGTCTTTATCGAGTAGACTGTTATACTGCTTGTATTGACAGGTAGGGTGCGTTTAATTTAATCCCGTTTAAGGTGTTTGCAAGTCTATAGCAACAAAAGTTTATTCAAAATTTTTATATACAGTATCAGCGATAGCTGTTCTATTATGCAAAAATTGTGGATAAAGTTTCGATAACATTCGCGAAACTCACTCTTCGAAGCACATTTGCAATTAATGCAAGTATGCACTATTTTTTTGCTACAAAGCGTGAGTGTATATTTCTAAGTATGTTGGAAGTTTTTGATAACAGCTGATTTTGTAGGTGACAAATACTTCAATGCCGCCATAACCTTGGCCGCACTCAAATATATCAAAGCTAACGCAGTTGTTTAATCTTCAGCAGTAAAAAGAACATATACATTCATAACATTCAAGAACATATTTGTTTTCAAATTCAGTAGTAACCACAACTATGTATGTTTGCATGTATAAATTTATGTACGTATGTATATTTTTATGTATTTACATATTGCCGAAAGGTAATTTACGCATCGGCCTCCGCCGCCGTTAAACTTTGTAAGCACAGGTTTTAAGTTATTTGTTTTGAATCACTTAGTCAGCTGTTTCTGTTGTGCAAATTTTTGTAAGACAACTTTGCACTACTTTTTAGTTGTGCAAATTTGCTCAAGTGAAGCAAATTGCATTTTTGTGTATTTGGCTGTTGTGGTCTTGCAAATGTTTGCTTTTTTGCATGATATGCACTACCTGCACGGCTTGCACTGGTAGTTTGCATCGAAGAGTGAGTTCCCCTATTGTTTTGTTTTTAACGTATTCTTAACAAAACATTGACCATGTCATGTTGTGTCAATTAAATGTGTGTCCAGCATTTCACGTCTGTTTTTTCTCAAGTCGCCATTAGATATTTAGTTTCTCAGACTTTCTTGGTGTCTCCGGAAAGAGTTGCTTCAGCGGTAAATCTGACAGTACCCGATAGTAGAGGCAGTTCGATAGGTGAACACATCAAACAGAGGGTGCTCCTTATGTCAATATGTTATTATTACTGGTTCAATTAATCTTTTACAGTACCTAACTTCGTAGTTTAACCACCAATATAGGAAGATATACATCAACCGGCAACGATATTGAAAAAAATATCAATAGAAAAAATATCGATATATTTTTGCATTTGCCCATCCCTAATTGAAACTATAAAACAATATTGCTTTCAATATACATATGTATGTAGTTGTTTGGTTTTACTTAAACAATCAAAAATCTACTCAATTTAGGTATGAAGCAAACATTTTGAAGATTAATTTGCTTAGAGCCAATAATTTAAGTAAATATGTTCTTTGAATGTTAGTTTTGCATTATTATGCAAAAGTTGTATTTAAGCATATTTAAGTTGGCCAATTTTATTTAACAAAATATAAATAAAACAAAATGTTTATTATATCTTCTGTCGAACCGAAAACCTTTTTAAAGTTTTCCTTTTTTTAATGAATTCTTTTAACTTTATGCTGTTCAGAAAAAAAAATAAAAAATAAACCAAAATTTTTGCTTCAGAAAACTAAAAAAATATTCTAACAAGCCTATAAAAAAAACAAAACTTCTGTTTTTATTAAGTACAAGTTTATATGCAAGACTTTGAGAAAGACAAAATAGGGGTTAAGAAAAAACAAAACAAAAAAGCGTGGAGAGAGACACAAATATAAAGGTACTTACAAATTTTTAATTATCCTCTTTGTATTCGTTTACCGAAGTATTAAAGCTATACGGAGGTAAGTGTTGCCAAAGGGAAATAATATATTTAAAAAGTCTTAGATATTTTATGATCACTTGAACGTTTCTCACTTTTAAAATCATTAAAAAACGCTTTTATTACTAAAAACCATAAATGAGAAATAAACTGAAAAAAATTCGATAATGAAGCGTTAACTATTTTTTGAAAAAAATAATGAAAGAAAACAGAAAATAGCTTCTGTAAGCAATAGTTTTAAAAACGACAAACAAAAGGTTATTAAAATTATGCAGAAAATAAAATGCTGAAACGATGTTAATAAGAAAAATTAGCACTTTTAAAGAAAACTCTAAAATCAGCAAAATCGTTAAACAAGAGTTTTTGTAAAAAATGGAAAACAATAAGAAGTATTTTTTTTAATATTTTTTTTTTATATTTGGCTGCCAAAATAATGCATAAAATATATTTCAATATAATTTAATATTATTTAAAAATGCAATAACCTTCCTGAACTACAATGTGACGTGGCTGGCAACTCTTTTAAAAAGCATTTTTTAAAACAAACATACAAACGACACAACAGAGAGAATTAAAAAGTATAAATTAAAAGAAAATAAAGTCAAACAGCATTTAGACCGTTGCTTTGACGTTACGCTTCGACTGTGACTGCGACTGTTTTGTTGGTTTAAGTTTTAATTAAAATTATTTGCTGCTGTTGAAGTTGTTATGGGCCTCTGTAAACAGTGTAGCTGTTTTTTTTTCATATTTATTACACCAAAAATGTTAGGGGGCATATTGATTTTGTTATTCTGTTTGTTACAAAAAATTTTTTTATATTAATCTGTATAAAAAGTAGGCAGTAACGTGCAATGAAAAAAAATGGGTTTTTTATGACAATTCTTTGATAAGTTAAAAAAAAAAAATTTTCGAAACTTTTTTGCAATGTTATAATCAATATTTAATTTACATTGAACTTACTTTAGTCATTTTTCAGTATATAAAAGTAAACTAGTTAAAACCACAAAGTGTTTAGAAAGTATTTAATTTCTTTTAAACATGCACCGAATTCAAGTAAAAAGATTTCCTTTAACACTTAGACATTAACTGACTTTATAAGCTGATATATTATAATGTCCTTTGTCAGTTACACCTGCGTTGCATTTACATTTTATTGGAAAAAAATGAGCTTCGCATTAGGTATGTTGCAGGTACATCCAAAATAGTCCGAACTCCCACAAATTAGTTCAAAAGCGTTCCTGATAACAATTTTTGTGCAATTTTGACAATAAATAATCTAAAATTTTTTCATATTAAAATTTTTCATTTCCTGCACAAAGTTGTACGAAGTTTTTTTTGGGTAAGTTCGGACTAGAATAACATTATCAGCTGTTTTTTGTTTATATATAATAATCAAAAAAAAATTTCAAATAAAGGTAGAAAGTTTTTATTTAAAATTAATAAAAAAGCAAAACGCAAGTTCCAGGAAAAATTGCAATAGTTGCTTGACTTTCCATTATGCAAAAATTTATAAATTAAGTTTTACATAATAACTGGCTTTTCCTTATGTTAATTTATTTTCATTCACTTTTTACAGCTGTTGCCAATGATGCAAATGTTTTGCTTTTAAAATATTATGCATTTTAAGCGTCTAAAATCACTAAAATACAATTTAATTAAAAAAGTAAACAGCATTAGTGTTTCAAAATGTTCAATTGTGGTTTTTTGCATTCCAGCAATTTCCGACAACTTTGTCACATTCAGAGAGTAATTTTCTTTTTACTCTCAATAACCCGGACTGTTTTGTTATGCACCTGGAACAGACCTATTATTATACTGATTATGTCGGCGTTTACACGAGAAAACAATTGAAAGGGAAACATTTATTTTGTTTTTGTTTTGTTAGTAAATTACGTAATTTGCTCCAAACTAAATGTTTTTCTTCCAATTGTTTCCTCGTGTAAACGCTAACTATAACGACATGTCAAAAACTAAAATAAAATGAAAACAGTGTAAGGATAATATGTAATGAATGTCAAAAAATACGTATAGAAATTTGAAATTCGTATGACTCTCACTATTTTTGGAAATTCTTCTAAATACTTATAATTTTCCATTGTATCAGGGCTGTGCTCCTTTTCATTTTATTTGAACTGGGATAGTGTAAATATAAAAAATAGTGAAACAAATTTTCTATCTGATTTTTTGACAATCAGAACAAAAAACATTTATTTTAATTTAACATAATCGAATGAGAATCTAACGAGTTGTAGAATAGTGTTAAGCCACCTAAAGCACGAATCGTTATGTTTAAATTCATAACTTTGTATCGTTATGTTTTCAAACAATACAATTAAATGACATGTTACGGTTTGAATTCACTGACAGAAAAACTACTTCAGTCATTTAGGTGTCAGGGAACTTACATTTTTAGGTTTTTTTTTTAACAGTTTTGAACATAAAAAACTAATTTTTCCATTGGCAAAAGCTTTAGTTAAAATTCAATTTCTATCATCGATGTTTTTTAAAAGATTTGGGTTTTTTTAAATTTATCTTGCAAAGCGTGGGAATATTTGTTAAAGACCCCATGAAGTATATTGTTGCTGGTTCGCATGTGAATATAATATCACCCAACTATGTTTGTCCGTGTACGCCTGTATGTCTATCGAAAACACGATAAAGCACTCCTTTTAATAAATTCGAATTCCTGAATTTGGCGCTAAGATTTGAAAAAAATAAGGGACTCTATATATCTATATTGGAGTTGAGGTAATCAGTAAAAATTAATGTAATACGCCTCTGTATGCGTCAGTTTCCCATATAAAGTATATTCTTTAATAAAAAAAATTTCTCTTCCTTTTCATTTCAAACATATAAGCATTTAGATTTACAATTGGAGTACAAAATTCGTTATTGTCAACTTTAGTTTTCTTATTTGTTTTTTTCTTTCTTTACAAATAGAATTATAAACAATTTTTGTACGAATTAATTGTTTTATAAAACTTTGGTTAATTAAAAAATATAAAATTGAGGTTAATTTAAAATATAATTCATATAAATAAATAACAAATATTTATTTTGTAGTTCCAGTTTTCCTTTTAATGACCGCAAGTAAAAAAAACAAAATCTTTTCACAACCCAATTTTTTTAAAATTAATTTGATGATCTTGCCCTTTTTGTTTTTTGCAGTTTCTTTTCTTTTAATCCTTCAAGTATTGCGTGTAATTTTAAGCATTTGCCTTTTGAGAAAATATGTTTTTAAATAAGACCTTTCGTTTATATTTTATTATGCAAACAAAATATTTTGGGTTAAAAAATGAAGCAATAAACAACAACAACAAAATGAATTTTTATTTCACAGATTCCATAAATTAAATTATCTAAAATATAATAATTTGTAAATGTTGACAGCTTTTGAGGTTTTGAAAAATAAAAGTTAAGGAATAAATCTTTTATTAATTTTTTTGATTTCTAACGAAAGGGTATTAAAACGATATTGTGACTTTCAAACTTTGTATCTATAAGCAAAAAATCACTTTAAACTTTTTAAGACAGTTGTTAATTTAGAAAGGTTGAATTAATTGTTTATTTATAATGTTATAAAAATATGTTTTTCAAGTATTTTAAGCAAAAATAAAAGAATAAAACAACATTTATTTTTGAGATAAACATAAACAAATTTTAAGTATTTTTTTAAATTTAGTCAGATAAAGACATTAAATTAATGTTAATAATCAAAAACGAAAATTATTGTCCAACTTTGCTGAATTTTCTTATATTTAAATTTTAAATTGTATAATATTTTTTTTTATCAATTTTATAAAATAATATTTTTTTATTTATTTCGAAATTTATTAATAAATATGAGGGCAAAATTTATTAATATAATTTTTTCTAAAAATTTTTGATTTTTAAAGTTTGTGTAGTATTTTTCTATATAAATTTTACTGTCTTGATGATTTCCTTTTCAGAACATTAATATACTAAAATATATAAATGAAAATTCAGTAAAATTTATTAAAAGAGTTTGAATAATTATTAAATAACAATCTGTTTTTAAATTTATTATTCTTTAAGCTTTAAGATAAATATTATAATAAAACCTAAGTCTTTAATAACATTTTATAGATTTTTGAAAATATCCATTGTTAAAATGTTATTTAAAATTTTTTTCTATCTTTTTTAATTTATTGCAGATTTATGATGGGCCAGTACATTACCGTGCACGGTGATGTAATCAGCCATGTTAATATCACTCACGTAATGGTCGAGGATGGTGGCGAGTATGCATGTATTGCCGAAAATCGTGCTGGAAGAGTACAGCATGCAGCACGTTTGAATATTTATGGTAAGTTACTACAAAATTTGATAAATATTTGTAATTATTATTCGTTTTAATTCTGTTCTGAAATAAAAATTTTTGATACATTTGTTACAAACAAACGAAACCATAAAAACTACAACAGCATTTGTTAAGATTTATTATTAACATTTCATAAATATTTTTGTGGGTAATAGCAAATTTTACCAAAAAAGAATTTTTACATATTTGAATAGCAAATAAATAGTAAAAGGCATAACTCAGGTTTTTATTAAGACATTTTTAAAAAATCTCGACTAAAAACAGAAACATTTTTTGTATTTAAGCGATTGTTTTTTAAAATCTCTTTTTCATTTTCATAACACATTTCATATTTCTTTTATTTAAGATTGTTTTAAATTTTTTTAATGCAATTATTGTGACCATTTAAAATGTCATTAAATAGCTGTATTTGTTTTTTTTCATACAATATTGCACATATTGTCATCCAAAAACATACCTACAAATACCTTTTTACAGGTTGCACTATATATGTACATACATATGTATACATGTATGTATGTATATAAACATCCATATCCTTATTTGTTAAGCCTATATAAATAGTCACATACATACATGTTTGGCCTATTTAGATAAAAATTGCATTTGTAGTTGTTTGCAATGAAAAAGAAATCTAAACTGTCCCTTATAACTGGTCATACAAATTATTTTTAATGCTTTTTGCTCTCTCTCTCTCCCTTTTTCTCTACTGTTTGTTTGAGTTGATTTATTAGTATGTGTGGGTGATACTCTCGAATCTTATAGGTATGTGCTGTTTTTATATCTGATATGGATTTAATGGAATGACATATTTATTTGAAGCATACATACATATGTATGTGTCAATATTTAGTTATCTCGGTTTTATTGTTGCTGTTGAAATAACCGCATTCAACTTTTATTTGTTTTGTGAAATACATATGTAGTAGAAAAACGTTTGTGATTTTTGTTAAAAAGAAAAGCTATATCCGATTAAAATATAAAAAAAAATTAATATAAAAATAACTTAGAATTTCTAAATAAAGGTCTAGGGGCTGCGAGTTTTCGATGGAGACTATGGTTTTACTCGACAATCTACAGTAAACATATTGTAATGTTAAACAAGTACAAAAAATAAATGTCTAAATCAAGTTTAAAAATATATTGATAAATTTTAACGGAATAAAATTATAAAGAGTTACCATTTGGAGTAAATCTTTTAAATACATAAAAAATTTACTAAAATTAAATTTAAATTTTCTAATAAGATCCATGTGTTAGTCCCAATTCACATTATGAAAGAAACTAAGCTTTAACTTATTCATTTTCTTCTTTGAACTTTCTTTGGCGTTCACACAGCATAAGTCCTATTACTTAATTTGTTTTACTTTTTGTTTGAAAAAAAAGTGAACTTAAAAATAAGACTTGCATATTTTGAATTGCAACTTAAAAAAAGTTTTACAACTGATAAAAAAAAATGAAATTGGTAGACATTTTTTTAATTAAAAACAATTGTTTAATAGGAAAAAAATTTAAATTTTTTTCTTAAGAAAAATATATTAAAAAATTCGCCTCGAAAAATTAAAAAGAAAATACAAGACTTTAATTAATTAAATGATTTACTTAGGCCGAAACCCATAGTTATTAGTCAACCGTTTGTAAACTAAAATGATAACTATTATTTAGCTTTTGGTGCCCTAAGCTGTATTTTGCGAAAATTAATGATTTTGTGTTCAGCTATTTTGAAGTTTAAAGCAGTCTTTAGCGTCAAAAATTATTTTATCTACTCTATAGTATACCAGCAGCAAAAGTTTACTTTACAACCCTTAAAGTACACTTTGTTTATAACTATGATTAGAGGCCAATATCATTGGCTAAGCCATTGCCATTAGTTGACTTTAAACAGTGAATTTGGGAATTGAAATTTTTTATGGAAATTATTCTAACAACAATTTTTTTGAAAGATCTTTTTAAAAATAAATATTTATAAGAAATTCTTCTTAAAAATAAAAAAAAAATTTTTCTTTAAACAAAAATAAAAATATTTGTTTAAAAAAAATTTTTTTTTGAAAATTTGATTAATAAAAAAATAAAAAATTTTAATATTTATTATTTAAAAAAGTTCTATAATTTAATTTGAATTTCTGCAAATTTTGCTTTCAAATAATTTAAAAAACATTCCGTAAAAGAAATTTTAAAAAATTTTTAGACCAAATTAACGAAGTATATTCTATGAAAAAAAAATTACAGAAAAAGTTTCAAATGTGGCTTAAATTAAATTTATATTTATAAATATATTTTATCTCAAAATTCTTGTTAAAAATTTTACTTAAAAATGTTTAAATTTGAGTTATTTTGTACAAAATTTATTTCTTTTTTTAGGTCTTCCTTATATACGTATAATTCCTAAAGTAACTGCGGTCTCAGGTGAAACTTTGAATTTAAAATGTCCTGTGGCCGGTTATCCCATCGAAGAGATACACTGGGAACGTGGCGGTCGTGAGCTGCCCGATGATATACGACAAAGGGTACAACCAGATGGTTCCTTAACTATAATGCCCGTACAAAAGAGCACCGATTCGGGAGTGTACACATGTTGGGCGCGCAACAAGCAGGGTCACAGTGCACGTCGAAGTGGCGAAGTAACAGTTATTGGTTAGTATAAAAACTAAATAGAAAATAATTATGTTCTTAATACATTTTTCATAATCATAAAAAAATTATAGAAAAAGAATAATTAACATTTTTTAGCCGGGTAAAAAAAAAAACGAAAGCAATAAATCAACATCGTTCTCCAGCTCATGTAAGAATAGAGCACAATAGATCTCTTTTTTCGCTAGCTATTTTGCTATATATGTGTTTAAGTATTTTCCTTATATTTTGCTAATTTTTCATGTAACACACAATATGCTTTTTTGTTGCTATTGAATTTATATATAAAATATACTTTTTTCCCTTCGCAAAATGTTTAATTTCTGCAGTACCACCTAAATTGAGTCCCTTTCAATCATCACAATTACAATTGAATATGGGTGATCGTGCTTCGCTAACCTGTTCCGTAGTCAAGGGTGATTTGCCCTTGACGATTTCATGGCGCAAGGACAATCGTGCCATTGAGACAACACAACATCACATGTCTGTTAAACAGGTCGATCAGTACAATAGTATTTTAGTTATTGAAAATTTAGGATCCGATCATACGGGCAACTATTCGTGTGTTGTACGGAATTCAGCTGCCGAAGTGGAAAACTCTCAATCGTTGTTGGTTAATGGTAAACAAAATTACGTTGATGTTTAATTATGTTTTTTGTTTATATAAAAAATTTTTTTCTTTTTTTGTGTTTTAAGAAAATAAATTGAAAATATTATTAATGCAAAAGTTTGTAAAAATGTTAAGTTTTAATACAAAAAAAAAAACGTGTGAAAAATATTAGAAAGATTTTAAGATTAAATATTGGTTTAAAACATTTTTTTGTAAAGTAAATCATTATGGAGTCTTTTGCAATTGCCAGCATTTGCTTCATGCCTGTTATTCTCAGTCTACACTGATAGAAAAAAAAATTAATTTAGGCAATTAAACGGTTTCATTAAATATTCTGCATTAATTTAATAAAAATTTACATGCATATAATGAAAAAATACATTGATTACATAAAGTCTTCCAATTTCAGCTGTTCATAATTCATTGTATTAATGAAAATCGTTTCATTAAACAAATTCAAGGAAAAATATTAGAAAATCCAAGGCTGACTAGATGTATATGGAAAAAAGAAAAATATTACGAGAGAATATTTGTTTGTTGGTTTTTTGAAAAATTTTTTGAATGTATTTTTAAATTCGTTAGAATTCTCATTCAATTTGTTCTTTAATTCTTACTTAAACACACAA
>NDXZ01048684.1:0-13640 GCA_003055125.1 Paykullia maculata
TGATGATTTGTACAGTGGTCACTTGATTTGAGGAAACTTAAATAAAGCGTAATATGAAATCTAATAAAGTTGAAAGCTAAAATATAATGCGCCATTGTTGAAATTCAACCCGATTCATTTTAAAGATTGTGTCAAAATATGATACCTTAAGTAGTAAGAACATGCCTTGTATCATATTTATATGTACATACATTATACATTATTATTCCACGAAGGCTAAAAGCACCACGACCATAGAGATCTTTTGTGCAGCCTCTTGTTTTACTCAGAACGGTGTAGGCTCCAAATAAACCCAATTGCCTTATTAATTGAGAGACCGTATATCTTCTTTGGGATCATAAACGGCCCACCACGCACTGCCCACCACGTCTTGCAGAATCTGCTCTATTTGGTCTCGGCGTTCCCTAAAGTTAATTGATGACATTTAAGGCCACTATGTCTCGTAAGCCACCCCGATAGTTACCTGAGGTCGCTCTTCTCGAGAGATAGCAACTTTCGGGATTTGTTCCGGGACAATTCAACAAAACGCTTCGATTGCCTGGGACCTGTAGCAGTTTCTTAACTTAGTGTCAAACTATTGTTAGCTCCAAGTTCATTAAGAGATGTGACACAATCCAGCACCACTCCTGATTTCATCTGGCTATTCTACATAACGTAAATTCTCATACCCTTCAACCTTCTCCTCAAGCACTCTATATTGAAAGATATTATTGTCAACCGATATTAAAAATGGAAATCACTGTTAAGAAAGTTTTGTATTTTTATAAATTTATGCTTTAAAATCACTATTTTGTAATTGAATTTTTTTTTGAGAAATCTTTTTGTTAAATTAAAATCCAACTTTTTTATTTGGGCTAAAATATTTTACTAAACTTTATTTAAATCTTGACCCGGTTTTGTCGATCTTTTTGCAGACTTTTGGAAATTCAATCATTGAATCCACTGTATTTGAAACACATGGCATTTAAAGTCAGGCTCTTCAAGCTTTCAGTCAGCAGCCAGACGGCTTTAGCATGAGCGAGATTCATTCTAATATAAACTTATAAATATCATCTGGATATTGCATGTCGCCTTAAGTAGCTTTTTTGCCTATATTTTCCATAATTTTTACCAATAATTATTTTTTTTATGTTTTCTACCTTTAGGGAATAAGTTACTGTTTGCTTGTCAGTTTGTTCTAAGTAAGTTCTTGTTTTTGTGTGTGAATATATGCACATACACATAAATATGAAGATCTATTTGGCCAATGGTAAAGACATGACATCATTTTATATGGCGGATCATATCGTGTCTAATTTGTAAAGCTTCTTTTTTTTTGTTTTTGTTCCTGTTGCTGCCATAAATTGATAGAAAAATATCAATATTAATGCCTAAAGAACTACAAATACAAACATATTTAAAAGTATGAATACGGTAGATGTTTAAAGTTTTTAAAAATTTCCTTGGTCATTTGTTTTAGTGTGTTTTGTTTTTATTTTACCTTTGGCTATTTCGGTCCAGCTGTATTTCCCAAGCCTTTCTACTGGTGTTTTTTTTCATTTTTTATTTTGTTGCAATTTTTATCTACATGTGTTAAAGATGACATGTAACAAATAGTTGTTTGTTAGGCGTCATGTGGTTTTAAGTGAAAGAAAATAGAAGAAAACTAGTTGTAGCCATTTAATCTTTATTCACATTAGGAAATTCATACATACATATGCACATTTGTAGATAAATATATTTATACGTTGGTACATTTTTGCATTAACATAAAGGAAGTAAAAAAATTTCCATACTTTTTCTTGGTTTTTCTTGAAAGTCATAAAACCTTAGAATATTATGTAAGAAAACGTTAAGATAGCAGAGAGGCCAGTCAGGCCGTCAGCCAGTTAGCCAACAGATTATGAATGCCATGTTTTTTTGTTAAGAGAAAAACAACAAATTAAAAGCAAATATAATTAAAGTTTTAGACATGATCGAAGACATTGTCATTGATAAAATAAAAGTCAATATCATTGTCAATAAAGTCATTGACCAGCTTATATAGATAGATAAAGCTCAAAAAACGAAAGAACATTTTGCAAGTGCATGAACCTTAATATTTTAAAAGATTAGACATGAAAAATTAAATTTAATGTCTTTAGCATAAATAGATTTAAAGAAGCTTTAAGCACACATGATAAAGTGGAAATAAATAGTTAAACCGTAAAGACATTTTCATAGGTACTTATAAAATGTTTAAACATATAAAAATTATTATCTTTATCGATATTCTTGTTCTTTGTATGTTCCCTAATGTTCAACTTAAATATTTATGAGCATTTTTTTTATTGCATAACAGAAGTTTCGAAATTGTTTGACAACTATGAATATGATTTTTTGTAGAAAAATTATTATTTTCTTTAAAAGCTGACTTTATTGGTAGAAAATTAAACTCATAATTTTTAATTAAACATAAACTGTAAGATATTTTTCTAGTTTTTGAACTTTTAAATGTTCTTTTCACAAATTATTTAATCAAGCTTAAGGTCTATTTTTAATATAAAATTATCGTTTTTATTTATATTATATTTATATATTTAATATTTCGCCACTTCGTTGTGTGGCATTTTCAGGAATTTATAATTTATAATTGGTTTTAATATAAGATATTACAAATTGAAAAAATTATAGTTTGAAAAATAAATTCAAATCACAATAAATTTGTGTTTAAATTAAATATTAAAAAATGGTTATTAAATAACAGCAGAAAAGAAACATTTTTGAAACCTTCCCCTTTTTTGCACTTAATTCACTTAAGATTTATATGCATCAATATCTAATAGTTTTAATATAGTTCTATGTAACAATTTATAGAATTTCGTATGAAATAAATATTTTTTTAATTCAAAAATAAAATATTCAAGTTTGTTTCTTAAGTCTTTGGTTTTCTTTGAAAAAAAAACAATCTTTAACAACGAAGTCATAAAAAAGCAATAAATTATTCATTTGTCAATAAATGGAAAAAAAATTATTTTACACTTTATTTCACTGACTTGACATGCAAAAATTATGGAACACATTAAAAAAAACTTGTTCACTTTAATAACGAACGTCTAACAAGATTAAATTACGATTAAATGTGCCAAGAATAAGGGGTACAACATAAACAAGATGACTTACTTTCAGAATTAGTTATAAAGTGGTACAAAATGTATTTTGTTTTATAAAATAATGAAATAAAAATATAATAAAAACAATTCGAAATTCTATACTCAGCTACTCCGAATTTTTATTACCCTTTTCTAACTGCATAATGTTTGCTTAGTATTCTAATTTTAATTTTCTTTATTTCATTACCAAAAAGAAAGATATATTCAAAAGTTACTAGAAATTAACAAACATTTTGAACCTTTTAAAAATAAGTTAACAAAACTTTAAACAAACACCAATATTTTTGAGGAACAAATTTTTAAAAATTTAACATTAATATAAAATATTTTACAAAGTAGAAATATGCTAAAAAAAATTTTGTTAAATTTTGCAAAAGTAAAACAACAACGAAGTTAAAAGGCGAATAATAAATTTATTGAAATACCTTTATTATTGAGAACATATGTATTGTAGTTATTTAAAATCAACATTATTAAACGTTTTTAAAAAAACATATATCCCAGTATTTATGATCAACTTTAATATTAGAAAAAAATCTCATATACTATATAATTAAAAAAGTTTTTTTTTTTATATATTTAAACTGCATCGAATACTTCTAAGTTTAAACAATAACAGCGTTATGTATAATGAGAATTTAGCCACAGTTTATCTACTACCTATAACGAGCTGCCAACAAGAATGTTTTACATAAGCAGTTTTATGACAAAATTTTCATGTGTAATAAACATTCATACGGCTGCTAAATTTAAAAAAATCAACTCTGAAAATTAGCGAAATCAAATTGTAATACAAAAAAAAAATGCCAACATTTAGGCAAAAACAATAAATATATTGTCTATTGTCTTTGATCTTAGCTTCATCCCTGGTTTTGGCATTTCGATTTTTCCCTCCATAATTCTGGACAGCTCTTTTATACAAGTTTGCAAAAATTTGGCAGCTCACTAACAAAACTTTTGCAGTTTGCTATTTACAGTTTGTAATCGTATTATAATTCAACTCTGTTCTATCTTCATCACAATTTTTTATTATACATATAGCCGTAAGTTTTAATTTGCAGTCACTGGTTCAGATCCAGTTCGAAGGATCATTTTTAAATTTGGCTGTGTGGGGAACTTAACACATCTAAATTATTATTTTATGTAAGGGTAAACTAAACTAATGGAGAAGTGAAAACTACTTGGTTAATTGAAATTGAAATAAAAATAATGTTCAATTAATAAAGAACGGGGGGGATGAGTTAGAAAATGATCGGAATAAAGTTCTCACTCTGATCGCGATAGAGGGGTCTAGGGAAAACTTTTAAAAAAACTAGGTGCAGGAAGAGTTTTTTGGAGCACGAGGGGATTTCTTTCGTTAAATAAAAAACGGACACATTTGTTTGTATTTCATTACACAAAAAAATACTTATAAACTCGATATTATTTGCTGAGGAGCCGGAGGATGTCTTGCCAGTTCAGAGGTTGTAAAAAGTCCCAAATAAAAACGAGTTGAAGTTCTCTTTTTCACAGCTAGAGACGAAAAAAAAACGCTAAGAGTATGTTATTGACAAATAAGTTTATGATGGGCAGTCAGAGCCGGTAATATTTTTAAACTAAACTTACCATTACACACATATAAAATTTTCACCAAATTTTAAGCTTCTTTCTCATATGTATACAAACAAATTTAAATTGTTAAATAAAAAAAGGAAAAACTATTTCATAATTTTAGCGTTTTCCTCTATTTTTTAAAAAAAGTTTTCTTATTTTATTAATACTTAAAAATTTCAATTGATTTATAGTCTTATATATGTTTATTTTCCGGTTACACGTGATGCTTATTTGGGATGTTTAATTACAATTGCAAGAAATTTGTTCTTAAGAATTTGAAATACCCATTACATGTAATGCGTAACTAAGGTACTATAAATAAAAATATTAATCCATGTATTTGTATAAAATAATTATAATTAAATTTGTAATTTAATGTATAATTGCATATAAAATACCACTAAAAACCTAGAGCTATGTTCTTAGTATAATCGAAACAAGCTTTACACAGAAAAAAAAGTGTTGTAAATACAATTAATTTTTTTGTTAATACAATTAAATGTTTAATTTAAACTCAACCAACAATAGAATTTGTAAGCTGATTGTTAACAGTCAATTCAACAAAATTATTTGCATATTAACAAAACAAATTATCAAATATAATGTTCCCAAGAGGTGGCGCTGCATGCCCTTCCTAATAATCCCAAGAGGTGCCTGGCCTTCCTATGATGTTATACTTTTGTTTCTCTTTTTCAATTAATATTTAAAACTCGAAATCCATGATGAAATTGGTTTGTCTTCACCGGGATTTGAAACTGGGGTGCTTGGTTTTGTAGGCAAGCACTTTAAACACTACACTACGTTGGCACATGAAAACAATTTTTCGTTTGCTTATTTTGTAATTTTCCAAATTTTCAAAAACTAATTGTTTCAAATTTTGACATCTTTAGTTTTTTTAAACACCAACAAAATTTGTAATTGTATTAACAAAAAATTTGTTAAACCATAAATTTAATTTCAACAAAAAATTTTGTTAAATTCAATTTGTCGATATTTTTTTCTGTGTAAGAAACTTGTATGGCATATCAAGAACAATTTGTTGCTGTAATATGTATGACGAATATTCCTTCGGTAAAAGTTTTAAGAGGATCCTAAACACCTTTACTTCCAATTAGCAGGTTAATCTAAGTACGTCTAGTTCCAAATGTTCTGCGTAATCTTTTTTTTCGATTTTGTAAATGGGTTAGATCATCTTGCATTTTGTATCTAAGGACTTCTATTTGTTTTTGTTTTTGTGGCTTCAAGTAGTCGTAAATTAGGTAGCATTTTATATAAGGGGAATTCGTTTAACCACTTAAATGCCTCTTTTATTATATGAAAGTTTACAAGTTTAAAAGGTATAAGAGGCATTTAAGCGATTCAATGAATACCCCTGTTAATTTGTAAATGTTGTTTATAGATTTATTTAGATTTTGTTGTATTTTATTTCATACATAGCCAATTAAAATTTTTTCTTATGAAAAACTTAATTTGGAAACTATAAATAATTTAGTTGTTTTTAATTTAAGGCAGCTTAATATTTTAAATGTAAAAAATGTCTCCCAAGAGACAAACAAAGCATAAATTTACTTAAAAGTTAAAGAAGATCAAGAATATGTGTAGGACACTTCTTTGATATTTTTTTGTGTAGCGCAAAGAATATCAAAATTATATACACCAGCATTCGCTACTAATGTTAATGGAGAGCATAAAAGGTAGATAAAATCACCAAAAACTAGTTTAAAAAATTATTTGCATATATGGTCTGTTGTATGATAAATTAAATAGATTTTAGATTAAGATAAGTTAAAATAAAATAGAACAGAGTAATCAGTTGCTTTTAAATAAAATAAAAATATATGCTAAGAAAGCGAACATGAAATAAATAAGTTTTAAATAAGTTATCACATCAAAACGAATCAATATTATTAAAGCCACAAAAAAAATATTTTAAAAAAGTATCCACTATTTAGAAGTGCATAAGAACATATTTGCCTACAAGGGCAGAAGGGTGTAATTAAAAATATTACAAAATGATTTTACTTTAGTAAAAATTTTAAAAATAGGCTTCAATGTTTTACTCTAAATGAACTTCAACCGTGATAAATAACGCATTATTCAGTGCTTGCAATATAAGATGATTATAGGAAAATTCCCGCTAATATTTAATATTTATTTGGTTATTATTTTTCTTATTAATTTTCGCTTTCATACTATCTGCCGGGGTAGATATCTTGATTTTCAGTTCTTAATAATTCACACAGTTTTTATGAACCTTCAAATTGCTTTCAGCTCAGTTATCAAAATTCTCCGACATTTTAGAAAATAGACAAATAACTAATTTTAAAGTAAGATTATAGAATTTTTATATATTTTGTTTTTGTGTATACGGGTTTATTAATAAAGGCAGTTTTCTATAGAGGTATAGAAATTTGATGTGGAATAAAACATAAATAATTTTTTTAAATTGACACGAATTTACTTTATTCGAAAGATAATTTTCTGGCATTATAATTTAATAGTTATGACTTCTGGCGGTCCAATTTTTGATACCTTTTTCGAACATTTGTGGCAATTTATCGTCAATAACGCGGCAAATGTTGTCCTCTAAGTAGTCAAACGTTTCGGTCTTATCGGCGTTGACTAGCGATTTCACATATCCCTACAGAAAATAGTCTAGCGGCGTTTACTCGCATGATCTTGGAGGCCAATTCACAGGTCCAAAAAGTAAAACTATGCAGATACCAAACGATTCCTTCAATAAAACAAATGTCGCACGAGTTGTGTAATATGTTGCGCCGTCTTGTTGCAACCACAGCTCCTGCACATCATGCCTGTTCAATTGATGAACGAAAAAGTCAGTAATCATGGCTCTATAGCAGTCTCCATTGACCAGCATCGTTTTTAAAGATTTACGAACCAATGATTCCACCAGTCCATTAAGCACACCAAACCGTGAGTATTTCTGGATGTAACGGTGTCTCAACATACACTTAGGACTTTGATCACTCCAAACATGGCAGTTCTGTTTATTGACGTTTCCATTGAAACAAAAAAGAGCTTCATCGCTTAACAAAAGTCGCTTATGAAAATCGAAATCAAAGGCAATACTCTTTGGGCCCAATTTACACAATTTGGAAGCGTTGTTCAGGCGTCAGTCTATTCATGTTGAAATGCCAAACCAAACTAAACATAAACCACTTGAAACTGACAAAATAGCAGCCAGTTAAAAAAGTTTTGCCAACTTAAATTTTTATATCTTTACAAAAAACACCCTTTATATACGGTGGTAGATACATTCAATTTCATATTAATTTCTATTGGTTTTCGTATGCCGTATTTTTCCAAACTTTGAACATTGATTATAGAAGTCTTCAGCTTTCTTAATAGAAAAACTGCAAATAAGATCTCTTTGTCATTTGTTAGGGCCAAATTGCAGATGAGTCACGAATAATATTATGGGCTCGTTGACGTATAAAAGTATTGGTGCTCTTATACCATTTGGTTCCATATTTGCTAATAAAATAATTAATATTCGTGTCGAAAGCTGTTCCTTTATTATCAGTTTCGTCACTCTCGAATTTGATTTCACTATTGAGCTCTATACTATTACATTCCTTTGGATTTTCAGCATCTGAAGCTAAAGTTTCATCAGGAGGTAAATAGTCTTCATAGATAAGACCTTTATCCGGATAACGTTCTCATTCACATTCACTTTCGTCGGAATCAGATTCAGCAGCCAATATAGTTTAAAAATATTCTTGCTTTTCTCCTTAAGTTAATTTATAATTTAACCTATTTTATTAAAAATCACAAAATTTTATATGATTTTTTACCTCGAAACTCCTTTTGCCGAAAGTTATTCAATATTGCTTTTTTTACTCGTTTTAAAACTTTTGTGCACCACCCAAGACAAACACAAGAATGTATTGAAAATAACTTGCAAGCAATGATGTTATTCACTGCATAAGACTTTTAAAGGCAAGTACCGTTTTAGTTTACAATCAAGCTTTTTAGTGATGTACATCGTTCGATATTTCTAACTTATATTATTAAACAATAGGTTTCTCTAGTTAGATTATCCATAATTTTAAAACTGCACAAAATTCCTTATGTATTATGTATTAGGTATTTTGGTTAAAGATTTTTAATGTACATAAAAAGCCTAACAAAAACTTATTGTATAAAGCTATTATCTACCCAGGTAGATACCATGAGTTCACATACAAAAATGTCTTCATGAAAGCTAAGATTCTGCCCGAAAACTAAAATCTTTTATTTTATAGCACACAAATGGCCATCGTTACTGAGTGCTTGGTTTTGTTAAGTTAAAATTAAGTTTTGATGTTAAACTACAACATTAAATAAGCAATAGAATTACTTCAGTTGTCTCTAAAATGGTAATTCGATACTAGTTTTGTCTTGTTTGTTAATTTTTATAACCAATATCTTCACACTTTCCCATTTATTTAACACCTATTTTCAAATAATGTCTATCGACACGACTCTGGTAGCTCGTATGAATTGTAAATGTTTTTCTTTTATTAAATCTTCCTCATCTTTATTCATAAATAAAGATAGAATTTGTATTTTTATTACAAAAATAAATGTTGCCATTTTGTTTGTTTTTTAATTTGTTTTGCTTTTCTCTTGCTTATTTTCTAAAGATTTTATTTTTGTTTTGTTCGTTTTGATGACAAGTGTTAATTAAGCTAATAACAGTTTAAATGATTAACAAAATCCAAACACACACGCGATTTTAAGAAAAAATCTTTTTTGTTTTGCTGCTTTTACTTTGAACTCTATTGATCCATAGAGGAGACAAAAATAACAAAAAAAAAAGGCTGAAACAAACGTTTACACCTTTTTAGGAAATGTCTATTATGTTAAGCTACCACGCAATAATATTGCAGGTATCGCTGAGGTACAAAAACAATATTTGATTTGAAAAAAATTCGTTTTGTTAAAAGACTCAAGTTTACTTTCATTAAAGATTTTGTGCCCTAAAGAATGTAGAAGGAAGCATTTAAAGTAACTATCTCAATACTTATATCTAATTTATTGTCTTATAAATGATTTTAAACCTTTTGAAAATGTGTTAGGTAAATATCTAAGAACTACTGTGTTACTATTTAGAGTTTTTACTTATACTTTCAGCTTGTTGGGTGTCAGTCTCTGCTTAGATTTTTAGACATACCAGGTACTTCAGTGGTATTTTTCTTAAGTTTTCGCATGTCGATTAAGTAATTTTAATTGCCTTTGCGTGTAAGCTGCGTTTTTTTTTTACTGGAGTTAAGGTTTGTTTTTATCTATTTTTTTAACTCTTTTTCTTAAAATATATTGCCAAGCTTATTACATGTGATTGGGTTTGTGCAAACTAAATTGTTCATAGAAAAAACGTAAATGTATTCTTTTATTTTTCTAGTGTGTGATTTAAGAGCAATGATAGAATACTATTTACTGAGAATATTTTCCGGTTAAGAAGGGAGTAGAAAAAATCAATATAAAATAGAATAATACTTTTCAATGTTTTAATTGCGTGCCAATGTTGTTAGTTTTTTTCTTTTAAACATTGTTTTAAGAATAGAAGTGTTAACAACTGAAAATATTTCTATTTACTTCAATATTTCTTACGTATTGTTTTGTTTTTTTCTTTTTGTTTTATTTAAATAGTGATAACTGCTTGATAATTTTAAGCATGTAACTTTATGGAAAAACAAAAAACTTAAGAAACGAACATGTTCAAGTGTAAAGATGTGTTTTACGATTGGGATTGGTATGTGTCTTAAGTCTTTTGTTTGCTTGGTAATTTATGATGTTTGCAATTGGCACGAAATTATGTATGTTTATATATAATTATTACTACATTCCGTATTTTAAGTTCATTTAAGAACAAAAACATTTTGAAATACATATGTATTTATGTTATCAATGCAGGTTATAAATGTTCTGAATACAAAAAATAAGAAGTATATATAGAGTGTAACAGAAAACAAAACAAAATGTATAGTATAATATTTTTAATAAAACCTATGAAAATCTACGTTTCAATATTTTTTCTGGCTCCACAAACTATACCATTAGGTAGGTAGGTTGATAGAAGAAGCATTAAAGGGTCTTATGTCCTGCAAGACATACACTTAAGCCTGCAAATCGGCTTGTTGTTCCGGTGGGCATAACCATTAATTTCTTATATATATTTTAACATTTAACCCATTATTACTCAACTTTCACTTATTACATTATATTATATTATATTTTTTAACTTGCCACCACATTTTAATTATTTCCATTAAAATTTTTTATTAACGACTCTTTGGCAACTGTAAGTATTTTATCTCCTGTCATTTATTTCGAATTAACCTTTAAGACAAAATTTAAACATTATCATAAAATTGCTTACAAGCCACAATATCTGCGAATATTTATTAAATAATCATTTATTTATTTTATGGCAAATAAAACTCCACCAAGGAAATGATGCAACAATTTGGTGATTAAAAACTTTAACACTTTAACCTGTTCCAAAGTAGTGGTCAGAGATTGTAATATTATTTCTTACCATAAAAGTAAGAGTGAATTAAGTTTTCATGTTAATCACAACAGAAATACTGTAAAGTTAGTTAATTAAAAAATATATAAAAGCCTTGAAATTATTGTTTTTTAGTTATAAGAAGATATTCATATTTTATAGCAAACTAGTTGTAAGTAAATGTCATGACCCCTCATTTGATGCTGTAAAAATTTTGTTGGAATAAATCAATTGATATCAAACTTATTTACACTTAGTTTAAGGACTGTCCTTCTTAAAAAATATTAAGTTTATTGAAAGAAATTTGTATACAAAATTTGCTTTATAAACATTCGGAAATTTAAAAATTGATTATGAATTTGAAGGATAGTTTTTTATAAATTTAAAAATCTCTATGCTAAAAAAAGACATGTGTTTTACTTTTTTAAAGAACTCTATAGTCCAGAACATTTGTTAAGCTTTAAAACAGTGGCCATGTTCCTAATTACGGTCTCTAAGCTTTGAGAGCAAGAAACCAAGAATGAGCAAGAGAGGTATATCTTGATCAATACATTGCAATACCTTGCATATTGCTAAGAAAATGTTGACGAGTTCTGTGCGGCCATAAAACTTCTTGTTTTAATAACAGTTTTTGGACAAAGTGCAGCAAAAACAGCAATCTGGTGTCCTCTAATGGAATAAGTATTGCAAATTAATCTGAAGATGATATAAAATAAAAGAATTGGAGAAAATAAAACAATAACATCTGTGCAACAGAAAATTTAAAAATTGTTCTAGATCTTACATTTTTTTATAGAGCTGTAGTTTTACTAAGCCGTTAAGAGCGAAAAACGTGTGATAAGTACAAATAGAATAAGATATAAGAAATTTTGGTTGCTTTTAAGTTTCGTTCTTTCTTAACAAGAGGAAATATTCAAAAAAAAAATTTTAATTCTAATATTCTATTTAAATAAAATAAAAAGTTAAATTGACATTTAACACCAGTAGTATCGTAGTAATAGTATTTTTTATATTATATGACATTATAATACCGTTCGATAGAGGAAGAGACGCCGCATCGACTAAAAAAAATATTTATTTTAATTTAGGACTCTAAAGGTAGGATCACATGATTGCCGTAATGCACCAATTTTCGCCACTTTTTATTGTGCTGGTACTGTGCGCAATAATCAATTTGTTCCAATCAAATTTTCTTTAATAACACGATTGCCCCATTATATACAATTTTTATTGGTACAAGTTGGCGAACAATAATTTTGTGCCAATAAATGCTGCCGGTCGTTCATACGATTGTTCAAACATGCAGCAACACCAATAATCAGCTGTTTTTTTTAGCAAACATATTTTTTGACTTTAGTTTTTGTTTGTTTTGGTGTATAAAATGTTTTCTTTAAATAAAAAGAAGTTAGCGGCAGCTATTTTTGTTTTTAATTTTTTAAAAACAAAAAACAATGGTCGGTTTTCGATGCATGTGGAGATGGGCTTAACTGGGCGGTAAGAATACAACAAATGTTAAAATTGCACCTACATGAGTACATACACATAAATATAATTTAAAAAACTTTATTTTTGGTTGTATAGTAATATAATTTTGAAATAAAGGCAAATTCTTTACTTACGGAACAAAATTAACTTATTGGCGCGTATTGTTAACTTTGATTGCCGTTAAAGAACACAATAAATATTGGTACACTTTTGACATTTTGATTGTCACGCGGTTGTATTTAAAGTGCAAAACAAGCACAATATTGTCCGCGATTGCCACATGTACCAATATATTGTGCAATCACACGATTGGGATACAAAAAATGGCGGAAATTGGTGCATTACGGCAATCATGTGATCGTATCTTAAGTGTTGAAAACTGTTTGATATTTGTTAGCTTCTTAGGCTAGAAATACAAAAACAAAGTTTTTTGTCTACCTTGTAAAATTTGTTTTAGGTGAGTTAGGAGGCTTAAACTCTTTAAAAAATTTAACGATATGTAAAAAATTTACAAACAATAAAAAATTAAAATATTAAACCTCTAATTCAAAAAACAATTTTTAAATATATAAAATGCTTATAGAAAAACCCTTTTTTTTAGATTCCATTTTAAAAACCTTTAACCTTTTTTAAGAAAAAAATTGTGTTTAAAAGCAGGTTTTTAAGAAAACGTCAATTTTCTTATCTGAGCTCTTTTTAAGATCATTTAACTGAAAACCTGATGAAAACCTTTTAACAAAGTAAGGTGAATCAAAGCAAATATTTTTCTGGAAAGCAAAAATCTTTAAGGTCAAGTTTATTTATTTTTCACCGAAAGGTGGTCAGTCAGATATCACAACGAACAGGGAAATACATAAAATTTGTTGAATATACTCAAAAGCAAAAAAATAAGTTGCTGATAAAAAAATTTAAAGTTTAAA
>NDXZ01048693.1:0-13208 GCA_003055125.1 Paykullia maculata
TTTGTTTTAAAAAGTGTAAATTTTTATTTAAAACAATTTTTAATTATTTTGTTTTATATAAAATCAGTTACTGTAGAAAATTGTATACATTAAATTATTTAAAAAAAATTGTTGTCCTTGTTGAAACTGTTTAAAAAAAAAATTATTCTAAAATTTTTTGTCTCAAACAATTTTCATAACTTTTATATTTTTCTAACCTTTTTCTCTCAGTGTAGCTTATTCAAAATCCATCATGTTATTTTGTGTTCACATACATAACCACAGTAAATATGTACATACGTGTGAGCATGTGCGTGTATTTTTTGCCAACAGGAAAATGTTATACTAATGACTTAAATACTCATGATAATATCATTATTAAAATTGTTAGTGCAACAATATTTACTTAGTGTTAATGATGTCAAAGTTAAAAATTAAAAATAATTAAGATTATAAAACATTTTGAAATAACACAAACAAAGTTAAATTATAAATCTTCGTTAATAAAATTACATGTTTATTTACTTAAAACAAAAGAAAAACCTTAAACACGCATACACAAATGAACATCGGTATTTAAAAGAAATGTTAAGGGTAGAAATTATGATAAAAGTCTTAAGGGTGAGAAATTAAATTTAAAACGTTATTTAAAATGTATAATATTTTGAAGAGAAATTTGATAGTTTTTGTGTTTTCTTCATTTAAAAATCTATTTTTTATTGTTTTCAATATTCTATTTTGTTTTGTGAAGGTTGGCTTCTGTTGTTGATTTTTGAATCAATTTTCATAATTGTAAAAAAGATAAACATGCTATCACATTTCCTTAGCATACTTCTAGTGACTTTCAGTTTAAATTTTTTGTCGTATGAAAGTTGTTTGTTTTAATTAAACAAACAAGATTTTCTTTGTATTTCAAAGGAATATTCAGACCATCACTACATCAAAGGCAAGCCCATACAAATTCTTTGTAAACTTAAAACTATTAAGCACATGATAATTTAAAAGCCGAAAAAGAATGAGAAGAAAAAGAGTTAAGAAAAAATCAAAAAATGTAATAATTTTCTTAACACATACAAATGACGGCTTCAATATAATAGGACCGTCTTTTTTAAAGCCCATTTTTACTACTTCCTTTCAAAAATCTTATTAGTGAATTCCTGATCAGAGAAAAAACAACTAAAACAGAACTTTCAAAGCTGGGAAAATGAAAACAAGAAACGTCTATATTTAATAAAAACTAATGTGACAAATCATGTTCAGTAGAAAATTAAACAAAAATTCTATAGAAAATAAAAAGGGAGCAAAAGTTGTTCATAAAAAATTGGAAAGAACCAAAAATGTTTTCTAGAAAATTAATAAGAACCAAAAATTTTCTATACAAAATTGGAAAGGACTAAAAAAATATCTATTGAAAACTAGAAAGAACCGAACATTTTCTATAAAAAATTATAAAAATCGAAAATTTTCTAAAAAAAATTAGAAAGAATTGAAAATTTTCTATAAAAAATTAGAAAGAACCGAAAATTTTCTAAACCAAAAATTTTCTATAGAAAATCAAATAGAACCAACAAAATTCTAAAGAAAATTTTAAGAACCTAACATTTTCTATAGAACACTAGAAAGAACTGAAAATTTTCTTAAGAAAATTGGAAAGAAGAAAAATTTTCTGAAAAAATTTAAAAATGACCAAAAGTTTTCTTTAACAAAATTAGAAAAAAGCAAAAATTGTATGAATAAAAAATAAGAGCCAAAATATTTTCTACAGAAATTTAAAAGGACCTTAAATGTTCTTTGGAAAATTTTAACAACTTTATTTAAAAATTTAATGGGACAAAATATTTCTTATAAAATATATAATTGATAAAAAAAATTAATATGAAAAAAATATTCTATATAAGATAATCGGTTTTGTTTAAAAATTAAAACTAAAAAAATAAATTTTAACAAAGAATTCTTTAGATGAAAAAAAATTTTTATAAAACTGTAGGTCAAAAATTTCCTACAAAAATTAAATTAAAAAAAATTCTAGAGAATGTTGTATGGGACAAAAATTATTTTATATAATATTTTATTTAAAAAAAAATGTCTTGTAATTAAATGAATGGGAAAATAATTTCAGTGCAACATTAAATGAAAAAAAAGTAATAAAAACAAAATTTTTTCTAATTTTAATGGCATTAAAAATGTTCTGTGTAAAACTAAATGGAAAATTCTTTAAAGCAAAACGAAATTAGAAAAATATTATATAGAAAATTAAACAACATTACATAGAAAATTAAAGAGGACAAAATTTTTTGTAGATTTATTAAGAAAAAGCCCTCTTTATATTAAATTCAAATATATTGCAGATGATTATTTCAAACAAAACATTTTCTATGAAAAAAAACAAAACTTTGTAGCAAATAAGTTTGGAATAACAAACAATTTTTGAATATAAGGGATAAAAGAGACTTTGTAGTTCACAATTTTATTTATTTATTTTGTTTGGAAGATAACAACGGACTTTTAATATGCTTTCTCTTTATTAATGTTTAATTAACTAAGAAAAAACATACATTTCGTATCAAAATAATGTTAAAGAATTTAATATTTCTTATAGTCATAATTTAAATAGGAAATTCTATAAATTTGCAGAAATAGTAACGTTTTGCTCATAAAATCAATCATGATCATTATGATTGTTTTTTAATTTATTGTTAATCATACGCCCCAATGTTTACATACAATGAAATTGGCATGAGTTCTGTTTTTTTATTTTTTTTTTATTTTTCGCTTCCCTTTTGATAATAAAAATAATGAATTTAAATCGATACAATACATTTGTTACCAAACCATTGAGTAAGTTGCCAACTAAACGAAACACAAACACACCTTTTATAACATCTTCATACACTTGTGTTTATTTCGGGCAAAACGAGGGAGACGTTAAAATGCCACACAAAACTTGGGATATCTTTCAATGATAATCATCTTCTTTGAAATGTTTAAATGAATTTTTTTTTGTTGATCTCGTGTTTTTTAAATATATTTTTATGTGGTTTAAAATACACATTTTGTCAAACACACACGTACACACACTTACACACATCATTATTTCATTTACAATTTATTTAAAGTTCAAGGTATTTGGGTCTTTGTCTTACAGTTTCAGATTGTTGTTGTTACGTATTCAATCAATTGTTTACAGAAATATATTTTTATTTTTGTTTTTTTTCATATTAAAAGAATAACAAAAGCTACTATATTAAAGTAAACTAAAGTTAGCCAAACTGCAATACTTTGGTATCTATAATTGAGTAACAGAAATAATCTTTAAACGAGATTGGTTTAAATTTAATGAACCAAATAAAATTTAATTAAACACATTAGTCAGAAAACAAAGATCCTGGACATTGTTTGTTTCTTAAGAAAATTGTTGCCCAAGCAATAACAAATTTGTTGTCCCAAACAATTGTTGGTTTTTTTCAAACTATTTTTCATAAAATTTATTCATTTACCAAAATATTTTTAATTTTTTTTCATATAGAGTAATAAAAGTTATTGTTCCTAATATTCCCAAGAAATGGTCCAAACTACATTTAAAAGATATGTGTTTCTTTCAAGAAAAATTTTCAAAAGAAAATTTGTGTATGCAAATTATATATATTTTTAAGCATTTTTTTTTTGAGAAAATTACTTGTCGCAAACCATTTTGGTAGAGAATATATATTTCAGACTATTCAAATATTTTTTTAAAGAAAATGTGTGTCTTGAACTTTTTTCTTTAAAAATATTTGTATCCCAAACTAATTTCTCTTAAAGAAATTTTCCCCATAACTAATTTCTATTCAACATTTTTCGTCTCAAAAAATGTTTTATTATATTTTTCTTTTAATATACTTTTCTACCTAATTTTTTAGTGTCATACCTCTGCATATTTTGTTTAATATAGTTTTTTTTATTTCATTTACTGCTTAAAATAGCTCTATATTATTAAAGTACATTTTTTGTCTCAAAACCATTTTTTGCCCCAAGACATTTTTAATAAAAAAATTTACACCATTAGTTTGACGAAATACATTTTTCCAAGAAATTGTTTTGCTTTTAATCAATTTTCTTTAGAAATTCATATGTCATAGTTCTCTAAAATATTTCCTTTCTTTTAATTATTATTCTTTGAATTTAATTTTGCCTTTTTTGGTTTCTCTAGAAATTTTATTTTATTTACACATGAATAGGGTCATAAGTTTCTTAATATAACAGCCCTAAAACTTCCAGTAAAGTTAGTTTTTATAGTAATTCGGGTATGTTCGTTCCATTATGCTCAGTTGCTACTATTTAATGTGTTGTTATGTTTTTGTTTTTATTTCCTTTGTCTCTCACTTTGATGTTTACATGCAGACGTGAGTTTTTAGAGCAGGCAATTAAGTTTTGTAAACTCATGCTTAAGAGACAAAAACACGAATACAAATATAATCAACAAACAAACAACAAAACCATATTCATTAGGAATTTAGTTTTTCTGTTACTTTACTTACATGGATGTTTAATGTTTTCTTTTGGGCAAACTCATATATACACCTAATATGCAAAAGGGCGTAACAACACTTTTTATTTTTTTATAGGAGAAGCAAAAAACGTTGTAGCCAATTTAGTTATTCAAAAATAAAAACAGTCAGTTTTTTCATTTAGGTGTGTTGTTACGCCTTTTTGTTTTTAAAATTTATACACTTGTTGTTACGGCCTTTTGAATTTCGTTTGTAAAATCGTTTTTTCTTGACGTATAAGTTCAAAATTCTGGAGAGACATGTAATTTAGTTTAGTGCATTGTAATCAATCAAAAACTCGATTTTGATTTTTTTTTTGCTGTTACGCCCTTTTGCATATTAGGTGACGATATATACTTCTTAAAATATTAAAACAGAAATGACATTTTTATCACTTAAGGTTGCCAGATGTTATTTTAACTAAAGGAATTTTGTGGTTTTGTTAATGCAAATTTTGTAAGACATATAAAAGGAATAAAAATCTTAATAAAAAATATTGTTAATATACAGTGGTGGCTTTATAATTAGAAACGACTAAGCAGCATATACATATATTTGTAAATGTAGTTTAAAAATTTAGTTCACAATATTAAAACTAAGAGCTAGAAATAGTAAAGTAACAAATAATGAATAGGATTAAACAAAAATTCACAGTATCAGTATCATTTTTAAGAAAATTGACTAAAAAGAAAAAACAGCAATTTTAGGTTGGTCACATAATTAGAAACAAAAATAATATCTCAATACAACTTGAAAATATATTTGTGAAGTTTAACAAAATTGATATATCGTTAAATATTTTGTTGGATAATTCTTATTTTTGACAACTTTCGTAAGTCTTTCCGGAAAATTTTGTATTAAACGGTGGCGTATTAGCTGGGATATATTTTCCCAGCTTTGCTGTACCCACTGAAGCAATTCATCATTAATTCGTGGACTTTGATCGTGGACGTGTCCTTGAGATCTCTTTTTACATTTTCCCATAGGTTATTAATTGGGTTGAAATCAAAACCAGTCCACAGCAGCAATATATTGATCCGAAAGCCAACACCTTAATAACCGTAAAGTGTGCTTTGGGTCGTTATCACGCTGAAAAATGTAATGGACAGGCATATTCCCAAAGGAATTATATTCCATTACATTTTCCAAAATGCTTTAATATTGATGTTGATCCATTATTTCCAGAATTGGTAAAATTGGACCCACACCACGACAAGAAAAGACATTCCACACATTGTAGACCCATCACTGTTTTCACAGTGTATCTGGGGCCCAAGACTTCACTTAGAGGACGTCTTACATACGTTTTTTGTCAGATTGAAACAAGTTAAACTTGAATTCGTCGCTCCAGAGAACTGTTTTTAAATAACGTGAATCTTTTTTAAATTTCCTTTACAAACAGTAACCGCTTCTTAATTTTTTTTTTTTGGAGACATGCGGTTCTCTTTGTGCAATGCACTCACGAAGTCCCTTCTCTTGTAGGCGCCTTTTTATTGTTCGTGTGAATATTTCTACGTTTATTTTCTGTCCAATTTCAGCTTTTATTTCGCGTGAAGTCAAGAATTGATTGCTCCTATTAGCCCTACAAATAAGTTTATCTTCTATTGGAGTGGTCTTTTAAGCCCTATGCTTCCTTGCTGGGGGTTTAAACTATTTTGTTTTATTGTACAAGTGAGTTGCACTTAATATAATTTTCTGGAGCGAAAAAAAACTTTGTATGATAACCGACATTGATAGTTTTTCATTTTGATAACACTGCACAATTAACTGCCTCATTTTTGGAGTACATGACTTCTTGTTACCCATTTTAGAAACTAAAACGTATCAAAATTATTACATGTAAATTTATTGTTTTCACATTACACCCACTTTATTATTAATTAATAACTAATAGCTTAGAAAATAAAGTTAAAACCGAACGTTTCTAATTATGTGGCCAGCCAAAAGCAACTACTTGAAAAATAATTGCAAAACATCGATCTTTGAACACCACATGTTTTGCATCGACAGCAACGTTGATAGTCTACTCGTCAAATAACGGTACTTAAAATTTACAAGGTAGGTCTCAAAAGTAGTTGTACTTTGATTTTATTTTCTTAAAACATCGTTTCTAATTACGTGTCCACCACTGTATATGTAACTACATAGTTATGCATACATTTTTTATTAAAATTTTATTTATCTCCTTATAAAATTTGTGTTGGTTTAATATATTTTTGTTATCTGGCAAGCTGCCTTTAAATCATTGGTACTTTATGCATTTGTAGGCTTTAAACACATAAGCTTTTATATGCACTTGGATGCTTTTACATACATGCAGTTAGTTATCTGTTGGATTTCTTTCGTCGTGCTACCCAGTTAGTTTAAGTGTTTATTTAAGTGTGTGGTTCACACACATATCCATACAAAAAAAAAAAAATAAGCTTGAATGTAGGGAAAAAATTCACTTTATATTTTTATACATACATATGTATGTATGTATATGTTTGTATAAGTTTTTTTTCTCTCAACAAATTGGGGTTAACTAGGGAAATGTTTACGAAAAAAAGCAATAAAAACCTAAATTATCATTTTGCAATTTTATGCATGAAACGAATGAATAAATCCATAGATGAAAATGTTGTATTTAAAGAAATGACGAAAAGGAGATATTCAAACTTAACAATTAAAAAAATGTAAAGAAAATGTTAAAATTAAAAAAATTAAAAAGATTTAAAATTTATTTTATTTAATTTAACAATTTCAAATAACTTTTTTTTATTTAAGACTGCATTTAATTTCTTATTTTAAAAAAACCCTTGATTTGAAGCCAAAGCGGTATTAACGTGTCTAGAAAAAACAATTTGGAAATTTTGTTATTTGTGCAACTGTTAAGTACGTGGGTAATAAAAAAGGTAAAGGCTGCAAAAATATATATTCGATAAATAAATGAATTTTTTAATTTAAAAAAAAATGCAATAAAGTTTAGTCGTTAAATAACAAAGTTTTAAAATATTTATTTATTACGAATGGGTTAAATTTCTTTAAAAAAATTATTTTTGTAACTAAATATTTAGTTAAAGTTTAAAATTTTTTAACTACAAATCGCCCTGAACAATAGTAGTTTGTCATGATATTTTGACTTACTGCTCTCTTTCTTTCTTTCTTTCTTCGTCAACAGCATAGCAAATGTAGTAAAATACGCCTAACGGGTTTACCCTCTCAATTGTCACACATGATCAACATAGACTTTGTAATTTACTTTTGAATTTCACATACGTATGTACATACATGTATAAATACACTTATGTGTATTTATGTTCGTAAATTAATTGTCATAATTATTCATTGACAGCAAAATAAAAAAAAATAACGTTAATTGGCATCTTGTGGCAGATAAACTATTTTATATTTACAAGGACATACACACATACATACATACACACCCACATATATATATTCTGTTGCACAACTAATTATTTTACTTAAGAGTTTGTAATTAAGTTTCGGTTGCAACAACAAAAATTTCAATAATATTTGTGAATTTCATGAAATTTGTATCATTTAAATACGTGCAATAAATAATATTTTTAGGCAAAGGTCATTTGGAGAGTAGCCATCAACTTAATTGAAATGAAAAAAATATTTGAATTTATTTTTGATTTATCGTAATTGGTATTTTATGAATTTAACAATAAAATTTAATTAAAAAATCCAATTTTTCAGAAACTAAAATTTATGTAAAAAAACATTATGGAATTATTATTTTTGACAAATTTTCCAATAATTATTTAAAGATGCTTCTGAAAGTTTGCACAACTATTTTTAATAAAAAAAAATTGTTTTTATTTTAAGCAGTTTGGATGGCACAAGGTTTATTGAATACAAAATGGTTCATTTAATGCACTTGGACTGCCTTAAAAATTTTTTTTATGAGATTTTTACTTCTTTTATATTGAATTAGTAAAATTGGTGTATGGGTTGCAATAATCTTACCGCTTGGGGTTGTAAAATAACTCTGAAAATAAATTAAACAAAAATACATTAAGAGCTGAGGGCAAATTACGGCATTTGATATCGATCGAAAATAAAAAATTGTAATTAGAAAGAAAACTCGATCAATCGAACAAAATTTCATTCGATATCGAATGCCGTAATTTGCCCCCTGATATTTAAAATAAAAAAAATATTTTAATTTATTTTTCGGTTAAGAATACTTCAATCATAAAGGCCCTAAGCACCACGACCCGTAGGATCTTTTGTGCAGTAAAAATACTTAACTTAAAACTTTATAAGTTTGTAACAAAACTTTACATTTGACTCTTGTTTAAGGAATTATAATTTTCAAAACTTATTTAAGGTCAGCAATAAATTAAACACTCTGAATTTATCTGCTCGTTAATTTAAAATAAAATAACAAAAAGAAATCCAAATCTCTGCTATTTTACTAATAAAATACCGCAAAATCTTTAATTTAATATTTATTGTTAAACAATTATTAATATTCCTCATACGCCACCCCATACAAATTTTTCTTTAAATTAACCCTCTGTCATACACATCGGTCTGGCAAGACCTTTTTGAAGTTTAAACTTAATTTAACTTAATTTATAATTTAGCTACAGACTTGAAACTTCAGGTACCCTTCTGCAATATTGTTAGTTATTAGTTATACCATAGTTCTAAGGACATTTTGTTGTACACATCACATTAGTAACACATGGTTTTGGCTGGACCTCTATATATTTTTAAATATAAAAACAATTGCAGAAAAACTTAATTCTCATAAAACATATGCTTCAAAGCAAAATAAGGTAAAATACAGCTGTTATAATGTAAATAGATCAGAAAATTTTAATATTTTCCACTTATGTAAATACATAAAAATATATGGTGGGTCTGGTCAGACCCATGTTTTACGAATGTGACAATCGAAGTATATGTATGACGAAGGGTTAAATAAAAACTAATTTAGATATTTTTAAATTAACTTTGTTTCTTTTAAATATTCTCATAACTTAACAAATTTTATGTATTTAATTGCCCCTAAACCAATAAATCTCGTAACTTTCATCATCATCCTTTTATTGATTCATAAAATGTTTCCCCCCTTTAGATATTTTATTTTCATTCATATCTCTGATAAGCTTTTTTTTTAATATTCCATTATTTTAGTTTAAATGAGAATTGTTTCAAAAGTTAAGGGATAAGAGAGGCAGCGGCGAAATCATGTTTTGTCTGAATTTTGCCAAATATAATGTGACACAATAATAAAAACACCATTCGCAATCTAATAAAGTGGGTTCTATTCATATACGAATTGTATGTTTGTGTTTTTTATTTCAATACCTTTTTTTTAGTATCAGGCTGCTTTCATTTCGTTTGCTACACAACGACCATTGTCAATGGCATAAAGCCAAAAAACTACTAAAGAACAAATGAAAAACGGTAATTTTTTTTTGAAAGCCAACCATTGTAATAATGAAAAAAAACAAATAAATAAATAAACAAAAAATTCACTTTAAAATTTTGCTAGTACAAGTGCAACAAACAAAAAGATTTATCAAACAAAATAGATTTTTTGTTAAACTTTTGGTCAAATATAGAATACAAAATATGGAAATAAATATTACACTAACATAGATTTTTATGGCTTTTCATAACGAAAAAACAAGTAAATAAGACAAAGATAAAATTGAAATACATATTAAATTTATCAGTAATGCCAACTTTAGCGACAAATATATATTTGAGCGTGAAACTTTTTGACTTTTAAATTAACATGTGATTTTAATTTACCCATCTGATCTTAAAAAATGTAAATTTATTAAAAAAATCCTTCACTTTTGACTCAATTTTGAAACTTTGTTTACTTGCTTGGAGTTGCTTTTATGAGTTCTTAAGAGACATCTTAAGCCAGTCCTAACTTTTTTAAAATTTTGTTTAAAAAATACTTGAGTTAAAACTTTAATTCGCCGAATGACATAAAAATATAACTTTAGAAAATTTTCTTGAATTTAATATATGCAAATTAAATTTTATTATGCAGAAATCAATATGAAATGTTTTAAAAATCAATTTAAATGCCAAACAAAAAGTAGAAATAACTTAATTTATCTACGTTACAGTAAAGACACCCAATAATTTATTTTTTAATATTTTAACTTTATTTTGCTTTCATCCATCCTTATTGTTTTTAGTTTAACTGTTAAGTTGTTTAAGCTCTCTCTCTTCAATCTTTTAATGCTTTTGGCTTTTATAAGTTGACATCATTGGTATTGGTATGTGTTTTAGAGTTGCTTTTAACGTTAATTATTTCAATGAACTTTTTATTTTATATTTTTATTTTTCGATTTTATTTTAACAGATTAAATAGATTGATTGGAAATGCAAAGAATTACAAATATTTTGTTAAATTTCTCTAAAAAGATGGAGGACAAACAATAGAGTAATAAAAATATTGAATTTTTAATAATGTTAATGGATTTTCCTATGAAACGTTGATTGATATTAATTTCCATATTAAAACAAAATAATTCATAAACCCACTAGACGTATGATTAATAATTATTTTATTGTATGAAATAAATAATAAGTCTACGCTCTAGAGCTTGAAAAAAAGGTTTTTAGCATTTAATAACCTTAAATGTAATTTATCTCAAGTGATACTAATTTTTAAATACTTTATAACACTTATAATAATTTTTTAACAATATTATGCTAACTTTAAGGCGGAACGAATTTTTTTAATTTAATTTATGCAAAAACAAAACCAATATTTTAAAGGCGGGCCAAAGGATGTATTTGAAATAGTACAATAACATACATTTTTCAAAGTCAAATTTAAGCAATTTCCAGACATAACGGCGGTTCAAACAACTGCATTGAAATATTTTACAAAAACAAAAATATTATAAAAAGTAGGAGTAGATGTAGATATTTTTTTGCTTATACACAACAAAACAAGAAACGCTTTAAAAAAGCTTTAATCTGGGCTAAACTCACATTAGACTTAACAAGTTGTATATTTTGTATTTGTATGTTTTTTTAAAAGACCAGCTTATAAACACAAAAATTCAATAAACCAAAAAGAGTTAACAAAATAAATTAATTTAATTATTTGCAGTTTTTAACTCTAAAAAACCAACTCATTGGCTAAGTTTGTAACATGTTTATAACAAGAAATATTTACAATCGAATCTCTTTACCTTGAATTTTAAGGAACCAGAGAAAAAGTTAAAATAATCGAGATTTTCATATTAATGAGAGTTCAAATTACAAGAGCGAGATAGAAAAAAAAACAAATTAACAAGAGTTTCAAATTATAGAGTGTAGAAAAACCAAACTTCAAACTGTAGAACGTTGGCGGGCAAGATATCATTATTATTGAGCTAAACTAAATAATTATTTTATTTATTAATATGTATGTATTGTTTTGCATAAAACGTAGCATATTTATAAATTCAAATTATAGAGTGAAGAGCCAAAAAATTCAAATTATAGCGCGTCAACGATCAATATGCGATTCAAATAATTTCAAATTAACATAGATTTTGTTCAATTTATTGAATGTTTTTTAAGGAACCTGGAAAACAGTTCAAATTATCGCGAGATTCAAATTGACGAGTTTCAAATTATCGAAATACGACTGTACATGGAAAATGTATAAGTTTTTATTAAAAAATGCTGCGGCCTCTATTTTAGCGTTACAAAAAACTTTTATTATTTTCATATTAATATATTTGTAGTTCAGTCTATGGCTACAATATTATCCTTAAACAATAGTTAACTTAAATCTATTTAATCAAATTGTTTAATATAATTTTATATTCAGAAAGTGGTCGATTTATATCTAATTGGTTAAAATATTTATTGTACAATAGGAACTAATATCTTTCATTAAGGTCTTATTTGTTGTTGCTGTATAAATATATTATAGAAAAAATAACCCTTATTCTTAGGGATCAAGGACGTACATGTATTTGGAGAGAAAAAACATGCTTGAGTATGGCCACGGAAATATGATTACTGTAGTTGTTTATTTGGTTGTCAAAACCATATTGTTGTTGTGGTAAATATTGAGCGATTGACTGAGCTGTAGTTATGATTACAATCATTATTCAAATGTGTGTTAATGTTAATCATTTACTTAATTGTAGGTAATCGTAAATGTAAAGTAACACATTATTAATTTTCTGCAATCATGTTTATAGTTTAGATAAACATATAATTATTTTCAGTAAAAGATATCCAGCCTTAATATGTTTGTGACAACCATTAATCCCATTAATTATTTTATAATTATATTCAATGAACATACTCAACAATGTTTTTCTTTTTTTTTTGTATATCAGTTTCAAATCTTATTTTAAAGTATTAGTAATCACAACTAAAACGTATTTTCTTTATTAAACGCATAATAGAAATGTTACTGGAGATTTTATTACAAATTTTTTTATTTTTTTTTTTAATTTAGAGTTTCTGGGCAAATAATCGATTTTCGTAAAAAATATATATGAAACTTGATATCGCGTTTGCAGGTTTTTTTATTTTTAAACATGACATACATACATACATACATATTTCTTTCCTAATAACTGTTTCATTATTTTAACAGCATCGTCAGACAGTCTAACATTTTATTTATATTTTTTTTACAATTGTTGAACCGACCGCTATTTATCTATCTATATATATAAAAGAGTAACGTTACTGACTGATTCA
>NDXZ01048722.1:0-13917 GCA_003055125.1 Paykullia maculata
ACACTGCAAGGTAGCAAGAGGTCCGGAATATGTATGTATGTATGTATGTATTTAATCGAGAAAAAAACATCGTTTTGTCGTTCTCTGATTTTAATAACAAAAAAACAAAACAAAATAAATTAGTTTGTTTATATAAATTATATATGTATATACACTGTGCGTGTTTTTTGACAATTCATTTCATGAAATAGTTTTGATAAGATTTTTTATAAAAACCATTTTATGATATTTTTATTTGATATTTATTGATACTAATTTGTAGTCCACACGTTTGATTTGACGTTACTTCATATGAAAACTTCATATCTCATCGCACGTGGAGACTCTACGTTATAAAGACATAAAGTCAATAATTTAATGCGGAGATCCGTTTAATTTTCTTATTCAAAATTTATAACAAGTAATGTATGTAGGTCAAAGGATTTTTAAATAAAATCTTAATATTTTTCTAAATAATATTAAGATTTTTTCTAGGAAAAACGTTAAAAATATAGGCTTTTTTACATGATCCATGTAACTTTTTATGTAAAATCGGAAATCCAGGTGATATAAAAACATTTAAGCCAAAAAACTTTACTTTACCTCTTTAACTATTAGAGATAGGCAACATGTGTAAGCATATTTTTGTATATATTTAAAATGTTTTGTTTTTTTTTTAAATTTGGATAATAAATTAATTTTTGGCAATCAAATAAAGCGTGACGCCGACTTACTCCTACTCTCACCAGTTCGAGTCAAAGATACCTCAGCTCTCACTGTACGACATTTCATTAAGATATATCCAAACAAATGTTAAATTCTGCTAAAAAAAGGATTTTATTTTTAATGTTTACTTCGAAATATTTAAAAAATGCCAGAGCAAAAAATTTATAGAAAGTGCTAAATGTTATGCATATTTTTTAACGACAAATATTGATATATAATAAAAAATTACACATACTGATACTTACTGTTAAATTCAAATAAAAAAACAATTTGTGAATAATTTATTTTATTGATGAGTTGGTTTTTTTAATGTACGCACTTAAATTACAATTATATTTATTATACGCAAATGTAATCGAGACTGATAAAGTGATTTTGTATGCTAGCTTATTCTGTAATTCAATTAGATAAAAAAAATTTGTTTGAATTTATAACCTTAATAATGGGAGTTCAAAAATGTTTTCTTTTGTATAGAATAACTAAATATTCTTAGGGGTTATACACATTCTTAATTCGATTCGGCAGTTGTTTGTAGTTATTTTACTTTATTCGTAGAAAACACGTTTTATTAATAATAAAAATATTACCTTATTTATAATCATTCAATTGTTTTTTTATAATTTTAATTGTACTTATTTTCTTTTGAAATTTTGTTTAATTTTTTATTTACTTTGTTAATTTTATCATAACTTTGACATCTGTTTGGGTAAACGTTCGATTGAAAAATTACAGATTTTCGAACTGTAATTTGCTTTTAAATATATATATAGAAAAAATCGGGTAATTCGGTTGGTAATTTGGGGTTGAATTACGAATGGGAAAGCGAATTACAAAAAATTGCTATAGTCTGAACATGGTATTATATGCATTGGTATTAATAAGCAGTTATGCTTAAGAGAAAATCATTTACTATGCCTAGGTGGTTGTTTTTTTCTACATTTTTTTTGTTAAACATTTTTATTATTAATTGTATTATTAAACATTATTACTACACTATTTTGGTAAAAAAATCTAACTGCATAAAGGCTATAAAAAATTGCAAATATCGTATTTTGTTTACATTTAAGTTATTGCTTATAACTAAAGTTCAAGAGAATTATAATAGAAAAATTTTCCCATTCGTTTTTAATTCATTATGGATATACATATATAAATATGTATGTATGTAAATCAAACTTCATTTTTGATGATAGCTATGAAGGAATTAAGGATGCCAATTATTTAACTCCGAAAATCGCGGGATTAGTAAGTCCTGTTTAAAAATAACCAACAAGACACTATGGAGCAACGAGCCAGTTGGAAGGAATAAGTCCTATGGGGTGACCCGGAGGATGATAGGACAAAGAGAATCCTGAATTTAAAACCGAAATTAAGTAAGTTGATAGGTGTACTAACGGGACACTCAAACTAACGAGCAGACCTCCACGGATGGGAGTGGTGGAGAACAGCGACTGCAGGGCATGCTGGGAGGACATTGAAACGATGAAACTCTTCCTATGCCACTGCCCTGCTTTTGCACATGCAAGGGTCCAGTGCTTTATGTCGGACGCGATACTGGACGTGGCTCATCTAAGAGGTGTAGGGAAGCGCTGTGGAAATTCGTTTGCAGCGCGGGTTTCACATTCTTCCTTTTATTTACATAATACCTACTTTTTTCCGGCGAAAAATTTCCCATTTTGTTTACAATAGGGGTACAAGGAATAGGGAAAAAATTCCTAGGGAACTGATTTTTAGAATCGGGGTGATTAATTTACAGCGACGAAAAATTTTTAATTACATAGTTTATTTCGTTTAAAATTTTTCAAAAAATTTCTCTACTACTACGTCTAAAGCTGTGGTCACAATAGTAAAAAAATTTTCTTAAAAATAGTGATAACGGGCAAATATTTTACTAGTGCGATCGTAGCTTAAGAGTATGTTATATTGATACATACAGGATATCTATAATGTCAAAATTTATATTTAGAAAGTTTATTTTATTTATAAGTTTTTTTATTACTTTTATGTATTTATAATTCAATATTAAGGTTTTAATTACAAATTGTTAAAACAAAATTAAAGAACTGTCGATATTCTTTAAGCTGTCTATACAATTCTTGTTTACAAGACAATATAATTAACATACACACATGCATACATACATACATATGTATATTTTTTTAAATATATGTAAAACCTAATAGTTTTGCCATTTAGAGGTTCGATTAAAATTATTATTAGTTCCATCCATATTGTAGTTTTGATTCATTTCCATACTTGAATCCAATCCCCAACTTTGAGTCTTCATCCTGTTGTTTGGGTGTTGGTTATTGTATTGTATAATTTCCATGCTGGAATTTCGTTGACGTGGTGGTATGTTGTTTGCATTAACAGTATGTTCTTTTAACTGGTTTCTTTTGCCACTATTGTACGCATTAGCCATTGATGCTGCAGTATTATTAAAATAATTGTCGGAAGAATTTTGTAAAACACTTGTAAACGAGCTTGATGGGACACAACTTGCAGCTGGATTGCTTAAATTGTTTTGCTGAAATATGTCAGTGACATTAGAAGAATATTGTCTGTCATCTAATATTTGATTCGAAAATCCTTGTGCAGATTGAGATGCATTGCAGGTTCCTTGAACATTAGGGTTTGTGGACGTTGAAGACGACGATTTAAGTAAGTCTGAGAGAGTATCCGATAATGTTTTTTTACACGATGAAGTCGACGATTTGTTAGATAGAATTGTACCACCTACGTTTTCACGTTTCTTTTTTTCAATTAGCTTATAAACTGCAATAAGCTGCTGCAACTGTTGTGGATCAAAGTCTGTTTTTCCCTGAGCTACTAGCGATGCAGCTAGTTTAGATGCCAATTCTTTCTTGTCCACACGCGTTAACAAGTTTTCATTTGTAGAGATGGATGGAGTTTTCCGAACTAATGAGTTCGTCCTCTCGTACTGCACTTGTTTTATTGTGCTGGCAACTGTTGTGGAAGCGTTATCAAAGGAAAGCGACATATTGTTTTGTGCTCCATTTATTGAAATTTCAAGCGAAGAGCGTTGAGACGCTAAAAACTTTCGGAACTGATAAGCATACTTAAGAAGTTCTTCTGCATCATTAACAACCTGCTTTAAAACTTTTTTTTTAGATCCTTCAAAAAGTCCTGTTATTACCAAACCCTTGATCTTTTCTTTTGCTGTTTCAATTAAGGAACAGTTAACATCATTAAGTATTATAGCATTTACATAAGAAGGATTCGTTTTTTCAGCTTGTAAAGCTTTTGACATCAAATCTATTATTTTGGGTCCCAAGCTTCCCAAACTATCCTCTAGTGCTGTCATTAGTCTCAATATTGAGACCACTTGTGGTGTACTCTCATTTGAGTTAGGCAAAGGTTTTAAAATAGTAGTTGATAAACTGATGTTTTCCTCCGCACTACTCTTTTTGACTATCATTTCGTTCGACGATGCCAATTGCGGAGCCTGCACATGATATTTAACATCAGGTATATTCTCATTTGTCAGTGGAAGACAAAGTCGTTCGCGCGACTTGATCTTAATATTTTCAACTTCTTGGTCGTACAAATTTTCAATACGAATTTTTATGAACCTTACCCACTCTGGTTGATAATTGTATTGGCGATGGTCAAGACCTGCCGAAACCAACTCATCCTTTCGTTGTTTCCAAAATTTTTGCCACTCTTCATTGTACGACGGATGGGTTTCAGGATCTTTTCGATATTGCTTAAAACTATCTTCAAGACTAAATAGTTCTTGATCGACCATGTGGCGGTAAGCTTGCCAAATATCATTTTGACGCAGTGGTGATATTGATTTACGTTTAATAGAGTTTAAATTGTGAACTGGAGATATCGAACGCTTCCAATAATCATGTGATCTCTCATTTCTTGAAATACCTTTTAGGGTTCCCTTGAGAAAATCGTCGACCATGAGATTATATGTTTCATCATCGACACGTTGAGTAACATTTCTATTGTCAACCTGACAATAAAAACTTGAAGGATATATATTCTCATATAGTGTAGATGACATATAAGATTTATACATAGTATCTTCATTTGCACGACCTACATGTCGATCTCGTAAATTGGAAACTTTGTCACTAAGTTCAAAATTTTGCTGACGTATGTCTTTGCTGCTAATTGCACTTGGGTTTGTGTCAAAAATGACATTCCTTAGGGAAGAGGATGGCAAATATTTATGCCTATTACTAATGAGTTCATCTATTTCTAGTGATCCAATAACATGAGTAAATGTCGGACCATGCTGTTCTGAAGCATGTCGGCACGAAAATGCCTTCGCGAGTATTTCATGGCGATTAAGACTAAAATCTCGCTCATAACATTCGTACGGCAAATTTCTGCCATGATGTTGTTCGATTGCTACAGCAAGTTTTGCAAGAACTGGAGTCATTACTTTAAATATCTCGGGCTCTGGCACGTGTTCCATATACTGACGATAGTGGCGTATTGCCGTTGGAAAATGTTTTTCACAAAATTTCAAACGATGATTGTACCCTTCTAAATGCCGTTGCATGGCAAATCCATCAAGCACAAGTTCGCACAAACCGCATTCATAACGGGGGGAAAGGTCATTGGGAATTTTTAGGATTTTAATAACATATTCTACTCCCAAAATTCCATAAACATCATTATAACTTGGTTTGGAACTGTATGATTTAACCAAAAATTTTGGCTGGACATTTACTCGGCTTTGTGATGTTAAAGTTGATGGCGGCGTAATCTTATCAATGTGCGATTTACTCTTATGCACCGTTGGTATTATAATTTTATCGGCCTGATATTGGGGTTTTCTTTTATCACCGTCACTATCATCTTTGCCTCTCTTGGTATTTACCGAAACTACCTTTACAGATAATGCAGCTGCCGGGTTTATTACAATTTTTGCTTTTTTGGTCTCTTTTTCTCCTTCAGTTTTTTGGTCGAGACGTCTTTTAGGAATTCCTGTGAAAACGTTTGTTTCTTTTAAATTTGTTTTTGATTTTATTGTTTCGTCCTCGTTCTTTTTTGCTACTTTATTTTGGCAACTATTGTTTTTTTGGCTAATTTCTTCGGAATTCTCTACAACTATCTTAAAATTTGATTCGTTAAATAAAAATTTACTCTCTTTTTTATTTTGTTTTTCACAATATCCAACATCTCCTGTACTTACTTCATTTTTCTTGTCAATGCCTATTAACATTTTTTCAGCAACCGGTTTTACAACAATATTGTTGCCTTGGGTTTTTAATTTGACAATAAACGTTTTGTTTGTCACTTTGTTATCTGTAACCACTGTCGGTTTTATTGGTATATTTGGCTTACCCATAGCTGAAGGACTTACAGTAGCATTTTTAACGAGCGTTTTTGTAGAGCAATTCTCATTTAACTCTTTCCTATCATTTTTGGGATATGTATAATCAGGATGGTACAATTGTTTAACTCTTTCCATTTGCAGCTTATGTTTTCTGCCATCTATGTGCGCAAGCAAATTTTTAAATGAACTCGCCTCAAGAACACAGAGATTGCATACAAATATTTGTATGGAAGCACATTTACGAGAAAACAACTTACTCCAGTTAGTGCCCACACGATATTCTATTGAAAGAATTTCTTGTACGGCTAAATGCTGAATCAATTCAGCAAATTCACCCTTTGTAAGCCGATCCTCTCTTTCATCTTCATTTGACATACTTAATAATTACTGTGTATTTTTTCGGTACAAGTGTTTGTTAACAAAATACTTTAACTGACAATTTTTTTGTTCTGCTGCAGCTAATCACAAATGCCAATATTTATTGAAACAATTGTTTTTTTAACAATCCAAAAGTCGTCGAAAACAACAAACAACTCAAGTGTAGCTAATTCCTGTAATTCAATTAATTTTTTTCAACTAAAAGTGGAGGAAGAAAAAACACAAGTTTTGAAGTAATTAAAACAATATTTAACAAATAAAATCATTTTTTATTTAACAGTAAATATATTTATTAACTAGAACGCTTTCATTGATGCATTGCTGAATAAAAGATTTATTAAAAATCAGTCATATTTAGGGAGCCCTTATTATACTTCAATTATTTGTTTTGAACTTGTTTCATTATATAACCAAAAACAAATATGTTTACTATATTTAATTTTGCTTATTTATATATTCCTTTTTTTATGAGTTGTTTTCAAACTCATATATAACATAGTATTTTTTATTATAAATCATTTGTAAGAAGTAGGCGAGTTTCCAAATCAAAGTTTTTTGAATCTTTTACACATGTTTATGTTATTATTAAAAGTCGATATATGTATGTATATATACATATTGTCGATATCTTACTTTGCAATATATCGATATTTTAATTTCTTAAAACTTAAATTCGATATATTTGAACTCTGGTTTTGCATTTTATGTTATTAATTTGTAAAAAAATGTTCTCGTCACAGTTTTATGGAAAAAATACTGCTGTAGTGCTTGTATTTAAGGTATTTGCAAGTCTATAGCGACAAGATTTTATACACACACGAAACTGTCAAGTGTTAATACACAACGTTGTGTATTAAGCTTTTGATTACATTCAGTTAATTCACAAGGCCTTATAAAATCATATCCTATAATAATAGCATGAATATATATGACTGATATGAACGACCCCTCATAACTAGGTGTGATATTTCAAATGTAAATCAGGTTATATAAAACAAACAATACAAAACAAAACACAATAAACATACCATACAAGTTAACGATACGGCCAACAGTGCCAACAAAATTAATTTAGCCTAATCAGCTATTAATTTTGTTTGCCAACTTCTACACGCGCGTCCGGCCTACTTAGGAATCAAATTACCAGACAATGTATTTTTGCTCGTTCAGCCAATTCACACAGTAAAGGCAATTGTGCTAGAACTGCATTTTGGTTCAACGTGATTGACTGATGAAGCATAGGTTGGCAGGCAACAAGCAGAAGAGAATATAGTCAGTCTTGGCTACGAGATCGAACCCGGCTGTTGAAGTTAAATTAATTCGTCTTACTTGCGAAATAAATTGTATGTTTTAAAATCATCTTAATTGTGAAATAATGAGTGTAATTGAAAATTGATTGTTATCCTTTGCATTTAATAAAATAAATTCAATTTGAAATCTGTATCTTTTTATTTGGCGCAGTCGTTAGCGCCTTATTAATTTTTTTAATAAATCAGGTGGTAAAATCCTTAACTGGCGCCCGAGCAGGGACCGCTTAAAAAAGCTGCGGTTTCCTATAAATTAGTAACGTGCCTGCGATCTCCACGGAGCACTCCAGAACTTATAATAAAAACCAATAATAAAAAATTAAAAATAAAAGAATAATAAACTCTCCTTCGCCAACCTGATATTGTGGGTGATTCCAAAATATATCACAGACGGTTATCAGAGCGAACGTGAAGAAACCCGTACCCAAGTAGATACCCACGACTATTAAAGTGGGTAATCAAAAAGGATACATACGGACCTTCCGCGAGGGTATAACAAAAAAGGTTTTCCCACTTGATCGCGCCGCGCCGCGTAGCTAAGGCTTAAAAAGGAAATGACAAAGAGGAAAAATAAATAAGAAAATTTTTTTTTTAAAGAAAGTTATACCAAAGAATTTTAAGAGACAAATTATACAGAAAAATAAAAAATAAAACCATAAAATAATTGCAAAAATAAAAATTTATACAAGAAATGTCGAAATATCTGCAAAAAAAAAGATATATATAAAAATAATAGATATAAATTGCTAAGATACAAAAAGAAAATATCTGTTGAAAATTTTGCAAAAATAAAAATTTATACGAAAAAGAAGAAAAATATATCTGCAAAAAAGAAAATAGAAAAAGAATCTGTTGAAATAATATAAAGGCTGTAAAAATTGCATAAAATCTGTGAAAATATTTGTTTTAAAAAGAATTACCGCAAAATAAATCTAAAAGTGTAAGAAGTGGAAGTGCAAGTAATAACTCCTTTATAGATTTGGAAGGAAGGGGAAAAATCTCTAATATATTCAGGTGAGTCCTTTTACCACTACCTATACCTGTGACCATGGAAGAAATGAAGTCGAGTTTAACTGTGCTTACGGGAGCTGTCAACCGGCTCCTGGAGGAAATGAGAGCGATGGAGGTAAGGCTAGGTAGGATTGAAAAGGGTAATGATATAGCCGAGTTAGGTAGAAGGTTAGATCAATTAGAAAATCTAGGGCAGAATGACTTACCAATCACGGGCGAGGCAAGTGCCGCAGACTGAGGAAGACTTAAAATCAATTAGTAGACTTCCTGGCAGTGTAAAAGAGCTGCGTACCTTTGACGGCAACCCCTTGCATTACGTTTCTTGGGTGCACTCTGTAGAAATGGTGCCCAACGATTTCGAAATTGTGAGAAACAAACCGATATATCGTTCGATTATCCAAAGCATCCGACAAAAGGTGGTTGGCGAGGCGGACGCAGCCTTAGTCTCTTACAATATATTTGCTAGTGACTGGAGGGATGTGAAGGAAATTTTATCACTCCATTACGCCGACAAGAGAGACGTTCAGACGTTGGTGCACCAGCTTAATCAACTCTCGCAAGGCTCATTAAAAATAGATGAATTTTACTCAACGGTAAATCATCATGTCTCTGATAATTAACAAATTAAAAACAAACAAAAATATAGTGAGGAGACTGTGAATGCCCTGATCACGACGCATAGGAACCGAGCGTTGGACATTTTCATTCGCGGTCTCACTCCCGAATTATCCAGAATAGTCATTATCCAACGACCAAGGACACTGCCAGAGGCATACTTCGCATGCCTCGAACTCCAAAATTTAACAATGAGAAACAACATTTTGCATGCAAGGGTACCGAATCGAACCATTGTACAATCATTTAACAACTAGCAAGGTACAACAACTCCCCAAAGACCTCCCAGGGCTCCCGTTAACAACTATCCTTCAAACAACTTTAAACCTGGGGACTGGCAACGAAGAAACAATAGCTTTTCTCATAGTAACTTCAACCAAAATTATGGACAGACCCACTACCCTAGACAGTATCAGGTAAAACAAGAGCCAATGGAAATAGACCGTTCGGCTTAGTCACGGAAATCAAACTTTATGAATCGCCCTAAACATCCTGAGAAAAGGAGTGCATCTGAAATGAATAATGGAAATAAACAACCGAAACTTTTCCATTTAAACGCTAGTCATGACAATGTCGAGGATTAATTGGTAGTTTTGATGACGCGGCAAATGAACAAAATTTTATGGAGGAAGGCCCTCAAGCCTACCTTACATAGAATACGTGACTTCCAATAGCAAGACATAAAGGTTTTTGATCGACACCGGCTCAAACAAAAATTTTTGCAGACCCGAACTCTCCGCCGGAAGTTTATCAATGTCTAGGCCCCTTACAGTTAGCACCGCGGGTGGGAATATTGAAATAAATAAGAAAATAATAGGTAAATTTTTCGCAAGATATGTGTTTTAGATCCCGTTACATTTTATATACTACCAGGTTTAACCACTTTCGACGGAATTATAAGGTGACGATACTCTTAAAGAATTACGAGCTGTAGTTCATAGAAGGAAAAATGTTCTTCTAATTAGGGATACTATCAGGATACCTCTTAGAGAATTTCTACCTGTTTAAACTACATACTAGGTAAACCCCTCCCTATAGGAATAGGAGACAAAATTGACAGGATAATAGACAAACATAGGAACTTATTTGGACCACTCAATGACAGTCAAGCTGTCGATACGAATGTGCAAGCTGAAATCAGGACAACTACGTCAGAACCAATTTACTCGAAGAGTTATCCCTACCCTGCGGCAATGAGGGCAGAGATGGAAAGACAAATTAGTGCATTATTGTCTGAAGGAATAATTCGTCCCTCGAAGAGTCCTTATAATTCTCCCATTTGGGTAGTGCCGAAGAAACCAAAACCAAACGGGGAAAAACAATATCGGCTAGTTGTGGACTTTAAAAGGCTGAACGCCGTCACTGTGCCTGACGCATACCCCATACCAGACTTTAACGCTACGTTAGCAAGCCTGGGAAATGCTAAATTTTTCACTACGATTGACTTAACGTCCGGATTTCATCAAATTGCAATGAAACCATCGGACATTCCCAAAACCGCGTTTTCGACAATGAACGGAAAATTTCCCCTTTGGGCTGAAAAATGCTCCAGCTATCTTCCAAAGAATGATCGACGACGTCCTAAAGGAATTCATAGGGAAAATATGTTACATCTACATAGACGACATAATTGTGTTTGGTCGTAGCGAGGAAGAAACCCTCAATAATGTCGACACTATTTTCGGAAGATTGGAGGAAGCGAATTTGAAGGTCAATATTGACAAGACACATTTCATGCAAACGGAAGTAGAGTTTCTAGGCTACGTAGTGAGTCCTGAGGGTATAAAACCTGATCCTAGGAAAGTAATGGCAATTGAAAACCTCCTACCTCCTATTAACCTTAAAGAGCTTAAAGGGTTTTTGGGAATGACGTCATACTATAGGCGCTTTATCAAGGATTACGCAAAGGTGGCAAAACCATTAACAAACCTGACGAGGGGTGAAAATGCCCAAGTAAAAGCTAGCCAGTCGAGACTAGTGCGGATAGAATTGAATAAAGAGGCTCTAGACTCTTTTCAAATGTTAAAATCTCTTTTGACCACGGCAGAAATTCTTGCGTTCCCTGAGTTTGACAGGCCTTTTAATCTCACTACGGACGCCTCGAACTACGCAATAGGCGCCGTTCTGTCACAAGGAGAAATTGGCAAAGACAAACCAATCGCGTTCATATCACGCTCTCTGAACAAGACGGAAGAAGGGTACGCTACTAATGAAAAAGAGATGTTGGCCATAGTGTGGGCGCTGGACAATCTAAGAAATTACCTATACGGTGCCAAGAAGATAAGGATCTATACTGACCATCAACCTCTTACATGATTTTTTTTTTTACATGATCCTTAAGATTCAAGTTTCTGTCTATTATAAATCCTAAATATTTTAGGCTTTCGACTTTTTCTATTATTTTATCATTAATTTTAAAAACTCTGTTGTGGAACCTTTGGAACTCCAAACTCATTATCTATCATGCCAGAAATAACGCCATTTACTTTTGTTATTTGCTTTCTATTTGATAAGTATGATTTAAACCAATTATGTTCCTTATTTTGTATACCGTACATATATAGTTTCTCCAGTAATATGTCCCTATCTATGGTCGTAAACGCTTTTTTGAAGTCCAGAAAAATTGCAATTATTTTCTTATTTTTGTCAATATTTTTTCATATGTTTATGACATAATTTACTGCTGTCTCGCATAACTGCGATAAAATATTATTCGTTTCCAGATATTCTTCTAATTGTTGTTTGACGATTTTTTCAAGAATTTTCTCGCACAATTTCAGTGAGGTTATAGGACGAAACTCCTCGCATTTATTTTTTTTCGCGATTTTCTCAATCGGTGTTACCATGGATGTTTTCCAATTTTTAGGAAAAATCCCCATTTCCAAAGATGTATTAATTTTTTTCAACAAGATATCTGCGATCAAATGCCAGTTGTTATCCAAGATTAAAAAAATATTTACGTTATTATAGTCCGGTTTCTTTTTAATGCTTTTACATGCTTTTACACAGTTCCGATATTGTTATTGCTCGGAAAATAATTTATAATATATAATAATTTACTGTTAACATTTATTTGGTTATTATATTGCACATATTCTATGTTATCTCTTATTTCTTTAATACTATTTACAAAATAACAATTAAATTGATCCGCTATATCACAACTATTTTCATATTCTATATTGTTAAATACCACAGTTTTTATCACAGATCTTGATTTTCCTAGCACCAAATCTTTAATATTATTCCACATTAGTTTCTGGTCTTTGGTATTGTTTATTTTTCTGTTAATATATGAATTTTTTCATTTTCGAGTCTTACTTTATAGATATTTCTTGCTCTTTTATAGTTATTCCATGCTTCATTAGTATTTTCGATTTTAGCAATATTGTGTTTTATAATTTTTTCTTTTTTTAAAGTTTGTAATTGTCTATTAAACCATTTGTTTTTTATACTTTTTTCTATAATCGTCTTTCGTACCATAAGTTTTTTAACCGTATTTTCAATAGATGCATCAAATATATTCATATATTTGTCCAGTTCATCGCTTCCGTCGAATTTTTAAACTGCTCTTATTTCCCCTTGGAATTTACATTTTTTATATTTGAAAAATCTCAATTTGTCTTTTACTTTCGTGATCTGTATTCTCACTAATATTTTCAATTTTAATGTCTAATATTTCATGATCAGATATTTTATTTATTCTGCTGTTACTCACTTTAATATTAACTTTGTTTGTTATAACATAATCAATTATTGTTCTTGAATCACGCGTGATTGTCCATTATCATTTATGATTTGTTCCAATTTGTGCTTATAAATGTTTTCCTTTGCCCAATCTACATTAAAGTTTCCTGCGATAATTATGTCCGTGTTTAACTCAATAAGTTCTTCGATTGTTTGCTTACACACTTCATAAAATTAGGTTTCTTGACTGCTAGGTGATCGATAAACTGCTGCTAAAATCATTGACATCCTTCGGAATTTAACATTATATGCCGTATTTAAAATTTCGCTTTTTTTTACATATAAGATTTACTTGCCAGTCCTTATTAAAATATATGATTATGCCACCTGTTCTTGAGGAGTTGGATACTGTTATAAATTGTTGGTAACATTTTAGTTGTATTTCGTATTCATTCACACTATCAGTTAAATGTGTTTCAGAGAGTATGATAAAGTTCGGTTTATCGATGTCTGCAATTGCCCCAACCTGGTTAAAGTTGTTAGTTAATCCTTGTACATTTGTGTACAATCCTTGTATGTTCTTTAGTTGTTAATCTATTAAGCCCATTATTCTCTTTTTATACCCTTCACCTAAGATGATAAGAGTATATATAAGTTTGTCATTCCGTTTGTAATTTCTACAATATTCATTTGCGACCCCATAAAGTATATATATTCTGAATCCTTAAGATAGGAAAGTCGATTTAGCCATGTCCGTCTGTCGGTCTGTTGAAATAAACTTTTCTCAGCCCCATGATGTCGTACGGGCACGTTATTGGTATCAAACGATCAGAAATTTTCCCGAGATGTTTGCCAAAATCCGAAATTAACGAGATATTTTTTTTTTTTTTTTTT
>NDXZ01048754.1:683-12320 GCA_003055125.1 Paykullia maculata
AAGTTTTACTTTTTATTATTACTGTTTGAGCTAAACTGCTGCAGAAAGCCATCGTATTTTAGTTTAAGTTAATGGAGATCATGCTCTAGCTAAACAAACTATTGTGAGTGGCCTAGACCACTTCAAAATAGCGACTTCCCCGTACACAATCAAAAGAGACCTGATCTGCTAAAAAAAACTAAAGAATTAAAAGATATGATCAATCATAACGTGTGTGATGCATAAAAAGCTTGCAAAAGCATTGGGAGTTGATCAAGGAAAAATTTTCAGACATTTAAAAGCACTTAACTACATCCAAAAGAAAGAAAATTACTGCCACATGATCTGAGCTATAGAGACGTCAAAGGGCAGTTTTGCATGTTTGAAATGCTGTATCGAATTGTTACGGGCAATAAAAAGTTTAGTAAGATAAACGAAAGTGCAAAAACACCTTTAGTTAAGTCCGATGAACCAGGAAAATCAACACTAAAGTAGTCAACGTAATGCTTTGTAATTACTGGGTTCCTCTAAATGCTGTTTAAGCCGGTAAAATTATCGCTAGACTCTTTTACCAAACACAATTTATCCGCTTGAAGAGATCATTAAACGAAAAATGGCTAGAGTTTATGGTCAGACACAAGTCCATAATATTCCATCGTGGGAATACTCGGCTACATTTCGCCCGACCAGTTAGAAACTATTTGGATTGGATTGGGTTAGAACTAATGGCCCACCCGTCATATAGTCTAGATATTGCCCTTTCTGACTACTATTTGTTTCTTTCAATGCAGAAAGCTCAATCTGTAATACACAAAATGGCTTGATTTTTTGTTGGCCTCAAAAGATAAGAAGTGGTTTTGGGAGAGAATAAAATGGACAAAATTTTAATTGATTAAAATTCATTTTTAACTTCATCTTATAATGAAAATAATTTTTTTAAAACAATCATAATTAAAACATTATTAGAACAAAAACTTATAAAACGTTTTTTGTTTAAAAGATGTCTTCAAAAGGAGAACAGAAACCCTAACATAAATTTGTGGAGCTGTAAAATGCTTAAGACAACCGTACCGTATGTAATCAATATAGTTGATTTGAAAAATATTTGGCACTGAACTATTATGATTCTCATTAAGCTCGTATGCGGTTAAAACTAATAAATCAGAATAAGGAATTTAACAAGGAATTCATCGTGCCGTCTTATTATATTAGATTAATTTTATATTGCAATGATGCAGCTGTTTATTTGATTTAATAAAAAAGTCTAAAACTTGTAAAGCTCAAACATTGTTTCTGTTTAATTATCTAAAATTTGTGGCAAATTATATTGAAAGAAAATTCTTTTAGACAATTTGTTTTATAAGAAAATTCTATTTAAGGAAATTTTTGAAATTAATTTTACATTTAAAAAACCGAAATCATTATTAATCAAATTGATTATAAAGCCACATTGAGTAAATTGCAAAAATCACTTTAAGTCTACTCGGAAGCCCAATTACGCATTGTGTTTAAATTCTTTGATAATGTTTCCCACTTGCATGAATTTGAAGGTCTTTTACACACTCATATACTTCCCAGTATGGTCCAGCATATATCTTAAGTTGATTTCTAAATTATAACTAGTACCTCATAATTTATTGCAAACCATTTATTATTTTAAAACACACTCAAATTACAACATTCTATAATATTTACACATTAATAATTCCATTTCATAAAACGTGTTGACATTTCTATTACTCTCTTATTACCATAAATGTCGCAATAATAACTACTTCTATTTCTACTTTAGTTTTTGCTCCTCTAACAATTAAATAATTTTTATTGCTTTTACATTTACATTTACAACTGAGCACAATTAACACGTTTGTTTTTCAATACATTATGGATTTTCTTATATATTTATTTTAATGTGCGTTAAATATTTTTATGTGCAATTTAATCCAATTTCCTGATGTGTGGTCTGAGTTGCTGAACTGCTGCTCTCCTGGCTCATGTTATTTCCACCGAGATTTAGTCACAGAAATATTTTTTTATTTGTTGCATTACTAAATATTAGATTTGCGTGTTGTCGCTGTCATCGAAGTCGTTAACAGAAATGAGGATCAAAACGAAAACATTTAAAAAGTCTTAAGTGTCGTTGTGGTGTTTACACCATTTATTAAAAAGAAATGTGTATTGAAATGTATATTTTTGCTGAAAGTGTTAATGTTTACAATTGTAGGCAGGATGCTTGTTTGGTTTTTGGTTAGAGTGATTCTTTGTTTGGTTTTATATTCTGCATGAGAAAGTAGGTGTCTTAAGTCTTTTGTTTACTATAAAATGAATTTTACACGTGGCCGTAAAAGAGTAATGGATTATGATGTACTTGAATATTTATAAATATAATGAAGCCATAAAAACTGGAATAAATTGCAGTAAATGTATAATTTAAAAAAAATGATTAAAATATTTTGCTTAACTCTATTAAATGAAACGATAGTTACTTAAGGTTTCTGTTATAATAAAAATATGTTTAAAATTGAGTTTTTAAAAAACAACTATTTAACGTGATTTTTTTAATAACTTTTGTTGCTTATTTAAATGCAAATAAAAAAAAACTATCCAACATAGAGAAAAAATATAAATAATTTGTTTTAAATTATTTATTAAGGTTACCACTCGCAAAGAAAAAACATGGTTGATGACAGAATATTTAAAAATACTATGGTCACTGAAATCATCTTCATGATTGTTACAAACATGTTATCGTTATAGTCATATTTTACGCCAATACCAAAATCATATATATGGTTGTGAAAATTATTTTATGTTTATCTTAACAATAAAGTTTTTTTATTTTTATTATTTCTTTTCGATGTCTAATACACATGACTTAAGCCTTATATTGCAGTATAGAACTGAGCATATTCGAATACAATAAATAAGTAACAATAACAAGAAAGGTGTTAAATTTAATTAATGACTTTTTAAAATACGTTGTAAGTAATTTTAAATAAAATCTAAAATTTAATCAAATCATAAATATGTTGCCCTTTAATTTAATCAATTCATAAATATGTTGCCCTTAAATTATGGTTATCAAATATTATGAGAGCAACATATTTATGATTACCCACAACTAAGTAAATGATAAACACCAACATATTAATGACTGCTGTAACTATAGTTATGGTTCACTTACTCGGTCAAATTTATGTTAAAAGTCATCGTAACGCCAACAAGAGCAAACTAATGTAACTTCGCCGGACTAAAAATAGTGACGTAAATGTTTTTGTTACAATTCATTTAGCATCATTGCTTCTTTGCCAAAATAAAAAAGGTTTTAGCATGCTAAACTGAAAAGGTTAAAAGTTACATGGAATTATCTAAAGTATGAACACGTTTTTGTGTTTAAAATTTGGTCGTTTTTGTATACAAATTTAGATAACTTTTGATTTAAAAATTCTAAAAATTATGATAACCTATAATATACATACATATTTACCCCAAAAAAGTGTAAAGATTATTTATAGACCTAGAAAACATGATTATTTTAAATAATTTTATCACCTATAACTGTCATAAAGGACCCAAAGGACAACATTTCTGAAAGGTCTAAATGCATTTTATTGCTGAACAAAACCGAGTTAAAGAAATTTCGGTAAGATCATTTGCCATAAAGAATTTTATTTTAATATGTTATGTTTTCATGGACCGATTCTGCTAATTTTAAATATAAATGTTATTGAAATATTCATGATACTCACATTTAACATACGTTTTATTTAAAAAAAAACTTTTAGAATTTTAAAACATTTATATCGTATAGCGTACATATTTATTTTCAAACTAAAAAATTATAGTTCTCAAACAAAATTATAAACTTCCTGATAATACCACACAACGAGCGATAAAATATTAAAAATTAAATATAAAAAAACTATTTTTCAATTTTAAGCCAATAAATTAATTTTGGAATAGTTAGTTATAAGGAAAGGAAATCAAAGAACATTATAAATTGCCTAAAAACATTTTATTTATTTCTTTCATCAACAATAGTTAAACCCAAGGTTTAAGGTTTAAATTTTTTTTGGTTTCTTTGCAAGTTTCATTTATTGTAGTTTTTTTTTTGCTTGATTCAAAGTTTAAAAAAGGTGACTTTTTCCAAATAAAAATAAATAAATAAATTTATATTAATTTTTCCAACGTCTTTCTGTATTTAGGATCTAAATTAGCGATTTAAAATGTTTACACCTTTTAGAATTTAAAGGCAACTATATTAACTAACATTTATTTAAGTGTTTATTAAAGTGATTTGACTTACACGCTACATAAAAAAAACATATAAATGTGTGTTCTAGATGAACATATGTATTTTTTTTTAATATAAACATACATACATATAAATATATAGAGTTAATATTTGACCCTCAGGCCAAATAGTCAGTAGGTAAACCATATGTAAAGCATTTTTTTAAAGCAAACACATACACACATACATACATATTAATATTATTATTACTCACTGTTAGAGGATACTCCTTGGATTCTTTTTAGTGCTTTAGAACTTAGAAAAAATGCCGACGCTACTACATAAATATATTTGTATTCATTTTTATTTTATTTTATTTTCTTTTACGTTTTATCTTAAGTTCTTAGGCAGCAGCAACAGCAACTTTAAAAGTCATTTCTCAAATAAACGGGTAAATAGTTATACAAACACACATTCACACACATCCGTATGTACATATTTGTTAGTCAGGGGGTAACATTCCAGGTTTCTATTTTTTTTTTGTTGGTTTTACCCGTAAACTATTTTGTTTTTTTTACGATTATTTTTAATAAACTACAAACATTTTTTATAATTATTTAATTTCGTTTTCCACAGTTCTTTTGAACATTTCACAGTCACAGTACACGGCTGTGAACATCGTTCATTTTTGGAATGTTGGATGAAAGTTGAAAAAAAATAGCAAATCATTTTCTTTAAAGATAAATAATATTTTTTCAAGCTTTTGTTTTACCAAATTTTTAATAATTTTTAGTATTTTTCTTTGTTTTAAATTTCATCTAAAAAAAAATGGGCAGCAATTTCATCTAATTAATAATAACTTTTCAGGTATAAAATAAATATGAAACTTAAATTCTCTTAATAATCATTATTTGATTTCTTTTGGCCATTTTTATGTGTTATTAAAGATTTATAGAAAGTTGAGCGCATTGAAAAATTTATTATTATTTATGTTTGAACTTTATACATATATTTTTGTTTTATTTATGAAATTATGTTATAAATTTAAATTTATGTTCTTCTTTTTCTTGGTATTTCTGTTTTTTGTTTTTTTTTTTGATTTTTAAATACCTAATAATTATGAAAATGTAGGAAATTTAATATCCATTTTTAAGGTTTATGATGTTGGTTGGTAATAATATTAGTTTTATGGGCTTCATTAAAGGTTTTCAAAAAAGTCATAAATTAAAATGACAAAAAAGGTTATAATAAATAAAAACTAAATGAAAAGAAAGGAAAGAATTTTCTACAAAATACTAAAGAAAACAATAAATAAAAAGCATTACCACAATGATGATGATTTTATTAGATTTTTGATGATTTTTTGAAAACAAAAATATGATTTAATGTTTTATTTTTTTTTCTCTCTTAACTTTACTAAAATGCTTTACTTTAGTTATTTATTTATTATTAGTTGACTATTTAACACAACAAGAAAACAAAACTGTGAGAATTAAAGGAAAAACAAAATTTTTATAACAAAACTATTTGAGTAATTAAAATAACAACTTGAACTATAAAAAAAAAAAAACATTAGAATACAAAGAAGGGTTAAAAATAATGACAATACATTAATTTTATTGGTTTGATTTAAACGGTTTAAGAGTTGAACATTTTACTGGTAAAAAGGTTCAATATTAATTTTTAAAATTCTTTAGGCATGCTGTTTGTTAAAGAATTATTCGAAACCAAATGATTTTAAAAATGGTTTAAATATACTCGTAAGCAAGTAGGACTCCTTTATTTGACTGCGCTGAGCAATTATGTTAGCTGTACAGTAATTGCCATCTTGAACGGTAATTTAAAGCCCTAAACGGTAGGAGGGTAATTAAATTATTTGTGTGGTAATTTTCAAATTTTTTTTAAAGTAATATTTATTAATACCCGGTTAGCAGATATCAAAAAAATTCTAATATTTATAATATAAGAATTTTGTATTCATAATCAGTGCATGTTAAGAGATATTAAAGTTTTGAGAAAAGTAGTCCCGGTTCATTCAAAGTTTGCTTCTAATTTGACTGGTTTTATCTATTCATATCAAGACAAATAACAGAATTTAATCATAAAATTGATTTGCTTTACATAAACGTTGCTTTGCGTTGCTTTCTGCAATCCAATTTATTTTTAGTGTTAGTTTCTTAACTAATATGAGAACTACTTGAATGCAATCTTAAAACTAAAGCTATATCCACGCCATTTCCAATCCTGTTCTATTAGCAGTAAAGTAAATTTTCTTCAAATGAGAGATGACATGCCATCTTGTCCAATCCTCTCTGCTTTTTAACTAAAAAACCCAATTAATATAGGGACACAAAAAAAAATTATATGTTATGTACCTCCTGAAATGTATCATTTAGCGTATTTTTTTTTGCAAGGGCATCTCAAGACACCTGATTTGGGCCTATTCAATTATTGTTAATATAAATCAACTAATGCTAAGACTATAAGATTAGAGTAAACAGTACAAATATGAATATTAGAAATATTGCAGACCACAAAATCTGTCAACGAATCTATTTTAATGAATACGAGATGAAACGCCCACTTTTTTCTTTTTTTTCATTTAAAGTCTAACACATTAAAAATTAAAAAACCTACAGAGAGTTTAAAGAATTAAAGAGAACCAGTTCTCAAACTATGTTAATGTCTGTAGGAGGAATACCGAAGTAGACCACTATGATTATGGGTCCCTTTTCGACCTCCTTTGTTACCCAATAATAATCAGACCATCGACTGGTATGAACAGGTGACAGATTATCACTGCATTAAGCGTTTCTATAAGCATTTGTTTTAGACTCTTGCGATGCAAAACTGTCGAGTGGTAGTTGTCGACCTTTATCCTCATCATTGAGTCTTTTGTAATTGCCAGTATTTCCTTTACGCTAAGGTTGACCATATTCCATACCCACACCAAGTGTTTGCCTGCCTCTGTTCCTCAGTCTAATGCTGGCCAGGGCTGGACATTCACATACAACATGCGCTGCCATCTCAACCTCTTCCAAGCACAGTCTACAAATACCAACTTTCTTGATTTTCATCTTGGTCAGATGGTATTTGAAATTACCGTGTCCTGTTACTAATCCAGCTAACCAACTCAGAGTACTTCGATTGCTACCAAACGTATGCAAAATATTTATCTACTGTTTTCTTCAAAAATAAAAGCGTTCATGTGAATCTGGATGTCACTTTGTAAGGCAATATGATTACGGAGAAACTTATAATTAATATTATAGGCATCTTCTTTATGCCAATTTTAATGATTTGTAAAAGGAAAAACGAAATTAAGAATAGTAAAGTTAATAAGACACCCTAATTGCTTTATTTATGACAAAATATTCATAAATATAATATTACTTTTTTTAACGGAAATACAACAAGTTGTGTATCTTTGCATGATGCGTAAGTGATTCCTGGAATACAATTTCAAATAAATGTAAAACAATTTAAGCAACATAAGACAAGTTAAAAAACAATTTTTAATATTCTAAAGCCAAACGAGCGACTAAAAGCAAAAACTTAAAAAAATGTACAACGTTTTTTTTATTTAATATTTTGTCTTCACACAACTTATTGTATTATAATTGTAATATTAGCCACAACAGATATCATTTATTATACAATCTCGAGAAAACATTTGCAAGCCAAGAAGTAGAGCTAGAACAGATAATCGTTTTTTTTTGTTGCTAAAAGATTAACGCATCATAATTGCCATATCGTAGTAACATATACGAGAATCATTAAAATTAATATTACTGCCTTAGAAATGAGAACACAGAGCCCACCTAAAATTGTCACTTGAACATGCAATCCAAGGCATTGAAAAAGATAGATCAACAAACTTAAATTTCATATCTTATCAATATGAAAAAAAAGTAAAACAACAGCAACAACAAGAACAAACTTAATAAACATCATTGTAAATATAATAAAGACCAACGGACAGACAAACGGACAGATGAACGTACATACATATACATACATATATGCCATAATTAGTGGACTAACAAACTAAATATTACGGTATGCCAACAACAACACCTAAATTGAAAAAATAAAAAATACTTTATAATAATGAAATTATAGAACTAAAAATACAAATATACAAATGTTATACAAAATTGCTTGAATTGTAAAGAGCATCTTGGGGTACATTTGTTTATACATATTCCTCTCTTAAATCGTTGTGCATTAAACAGAGAAAACGGAAACCATATGCACTTGCTAGCAATGAAGTATGGCAAAAATACAACTACACTGTTCAGACATATATATTTTTAGTTTTGTGTACAATTTCTATCTATTTGAGTTGGCATAAAAAATATAAATAAAGAAAACTACAAACTATAAAAACCAGTATTACAAATATAAAAATAAATAAATACAAAAATACTAAAAAGTAAACTGATAGATGGACGGACAGACGCACGGGTGGACAGACACAAAAGTAACGTCATTTCTACATACATGCCCCTTAAAAAAAACACAAACAGAGCCTACATGCATACAAACATGGCGATATAGAAGAAATGAGAAACAACTATGAATTTTGTAGTTTAAACCATGTTTTTTTGTTTTTTTTGCCTCACTCTGAGATGAGATCTGTGATGTCGTTGGGTGCTGAAGAAGGATGCGGCATGAAAATATGGCATAAGAACATGAGGTGTTAAATCAAAAATATGAAAAACACTCACATTAGATTGGTTTGTTGTATTTATTTTTTTTCTCTTATGTAAAATGAAAAATAAAACAAAGTATTACATTTGAAAGACCTGTGCCAGCGAGTAGCATCAATAGGAAAATATTTAAATTAAAAACTAAGTGGAAGTTTTGCGATCACATAGTAATTTGGAGAAAAAGTGTTCACGATGGAAATGGTTGAAAGAAAGAACAATACTTGGAAACTAGCTTGCAAGGTTCCCGGTTCAAAATATACTTTTTTTTGAACTATTCAATTTAGAACAAGTGAAGGTTTTATTTTAAATTAATCATAGAATTAAAGAAATTAATCAAGGAATTAAAAAAAATCTATAAAAAAAATTTTAGTGAGATTTAAACAAAAAATTTTATGAAATTTCGACTTAAAATGTATAAAAAAATTTTTAGTAGCAAATTATAAAAAAAAGGTTTTTTTAAAAGAAAATTTTTGGAAAATATTTTTTTAATAAAAATGATCGAAATTCCTAAAATTTTTTTAATTTATTTACAATTACGTATTAATTTACTCTAGCTTAATAATTTTTATAGCTTCTTTACGTAAGATATTTTATATTCAATATTTTTTTTAATAAAATGAGAATTTTTTTCGAAAACTCATTTTTGGCTTTTCTTGCTAAAATTTTTATTTAATTTTAATTATAAGTTGTTTCTCACAAACATTATTATAAAGAAAATTGTATAAATGTTTGTTTGTAGAAAATTTCACAAAACTTTTTTAATAAATTTTTTTTTTAATTTAAGATTTTCTCCTTGAAAAAAATTAATTTGATAGAAAATTTTTGGAAATATATTTTTCGTTATATTTTTTTTTGCTAAGAAAATTTTTCAAAAATTTTGTTTTAACAGATTTCTTTTTCTATTTAAAAACTTTCCTAGAAGTTAAAAAAAAAATGTTTTCTGTATAAAAAAAATAAATGAAAAATTGCTTTAATTGATATGTTTTTGTCATCATTATATATTAATTTTTTTTACCTAAAACTAAATTTTTCCTTATTATACAATGAAAAAATTGCAGTAAATTAGAAGAATGTCACTTTTCTCTGCACCAATAATTTAGGCAAAAACATAAAAAAATACTAAATAAATTTAAAAATATACTCGTAGTTAAGAATAAAAAAAGACGACAACACAGAAATGTAAAAATGTGATGATAAAAATTTGAACAGAAATGCATGCAGGCAGTAAGTCAAGCAGACACACATGCACCGCATGCCGTAAAATCCACAAGAAAATGCTAAAAAGAGCAGCTAAGCAACAACCACAACAACAAAAACGACCATAATAACATGACAATGATGTTCGTAATGTTAATGTTGATTGGCCGCGATTTTTTTTTTAATATTATTTTGCCTTTCGACTATGACTGACTACTCAAATGAATCCAGTGAAATAAATAACAAGAATAAGACTAAAATGGATCTTAAAGAAGAACTGAAATGAAAATGTTAAATTAAACTAAAGCAACAGCATCAAGCGAAAGAACTTAAATTGACAGAATGATTAAATTTTGGAAATTTAATTTAAATTAAAATGAAAAGAATAACAGACTAGAGAGAAGGAATCAAAAGCACAAGACCTTAAGAATTTTTTAATTTAATTACTTTAACCTTTAAAGAGGTTTAATGGTTAAATTAATTTCCTTAACTATTTTTAATTGTATAACTTATTTTGCCATAAACACTTTTCAGAGTGTAAAGCAAAAGAAAGATCTGACAGGTTTTTTTCTCTTGACTTTGTCTTTATTATAAGAATGTGGCTGTGGGAAAAAGTGGAAAGTCCAGCCATAACTTTTTTTATTTCTATTTAATTGTTACGTTAGTTGTTTTCTTCTTCTTTTACTACTTCCACTAGATGATGCCATCAGTCATTGCATTATCTTCTTGATTTTTTTTTTAACATTCAACCAACTAAATAAATAATCAACTAACCATCCATCCATCCAAGCAAGCAACCATGTCATTGAGAAGTGTCAAAAATGTTACCTTGATATGTGGTGTCACAAGTTAAACTATAAAAATTTCTTTTATTTAGCAAATAATCATTTGTGAAATAGTTTTTAGTGTTTTTTTTTGCTATTGTTCAACTATTATTTTCTATTTGTTATAATTACAAGTTAATAATAAGAAAAATCATTAATAGAGAAATAGTTATTTGTGGAATCCGGATAATAAAATCGAATACTTAGCGGTAAATATATTTCAAACTAATATTTAATTGAGAGAAGAGAGCCTTAAAGTAAGTCTTAAATTTGAAGCACCTCTAGGTGTGACTCATTGAGTGACAAATATTTTTGGAATTTTTTCATGAATACGAGTATAAGAGATATAAAAAGTATTTATTACAGTTAAATGTGTGAAATAATTGATTTAAAAACAAAAAAGGCTTGTTTGCTTAGAATAATATAGGAAATATTTTAAATTCAAAAAAATAAATTCTTTTTATTTTAATGTTAACTTTAATGATGATTAAAGCCTAGTACTTTGTTCAGTATTTCGTGCGAAATATTGAAAAGCTCAATATAAAAAAAACTTCTGCGAAATACATATAAAAAAATTTTGATAGAGTTGTATTTTGTTCATTATGCGAAATACATACGAAATGTTTCTAGCAACATTTTATTCTCCGTACGCAATAATATGAGCTGCACTTATTTCGCACGAAGCATATGG
>NDXZ01048757.1:0-10077 GCA_003055125.1 Paykullia maculata
GAAGGGTATATAAGATTCGGTATAGCCGAATATAACGCTCTTACTTGTTTTCTTATATCTCGTTAATTGTCGGATTTTGGTGATTTTCAATAGCAAAAATCTGATCGTTTGATACCAATAACGTGTCCGTACGACATCGTGGGGCTAAGAAAAGTTAATTGCAACAGACGAACAGATACACAGACGGACATGGCTAAATCGACTTTCCTATCTACAAAGATTCGGAATATACATATCGCACACCCAGTTCACAAGTGACACAACTCAAAATTTTTAATTTTTCAGAAATCGAAATAAACAGTTTTTGACGTAAATAAAAATAGTTAAAAACAAAAACGTTATTTTTCTTATAGATAAACAAGTGTATTGTGCATAGTTTAAGCATTTAAACTCGAAAAATGAAAATTTTGAGTTGAATAACACACTTATATATTCCCTTATCACCTAATTTCTCGCCCTAAGGGTAGAGAAGAAAGTAACTCGGACCAACCCTACAAGTACAATTTTTAAGACAGGGCCACTCTATTTCATATATGTACATAATTAAAGACAGTGTATTAAAATCAGTTATATATTTAAGACTACAAAGCTACTAATACCGTATAAAAACAAAATCATATTGTGGGTGGGTCAAAAACATAAACTTATCCGTTGGCTGGTACTGCTGCTACTGAATTTTTTGATTATCGATTTATGTTTTTATTTGTAGTACCAGCCATTTTCAAAGGGCAAACGATTTACGAATAGCGTCAGTGGTTCTTGAAATCATCTATTTTTCAGCGGAACTCCATCTTATACGCTTGGTCTTGCCATATTTAAACTCTTATAAGAATACTAAATACATTAATGTATGTGAATTATGACATTGCGTAATGCTAGAAACTTAAAATTTTGACTGTGGGTTCCTCTCCCGTTGTATAAATTCACTAAGAAGGGATTTTTGAAAATTCAAGCACTAAAGAGGTAAAAAAGGAAAAAACGGTAACATTATATTGTACGATGAAGTAAATATAATGAAAAGAAATGCACGCGTATTTAGATAATTAAACTCAATGTAATCCTTTATTTTTCATTAATTACAATATTAAAAGGATAAAGTGAACTTAGTTCGGCTAAGGAAAAAATGTAAGTGTTTTAATTGAATAGAGATCAAGAAAATATGTATATCATTAGAGTGATGCAAATAACATAGGTAACTTGTAATCTATTTATCTGAGGTTACTGGTTACTCAGGTACAGCGGTAAATATAAAGTTACAACAGTTTTCCCGCGCTTATAGGACTGCTTCGGCCTCAGAAACGTAGTCATCCCAATAAGCTGGAACACGACGAAGTCGGTGACCTCTTCGAAGAAGCGGTGTTAGTGGCTGCTGATCTCCATAGTTGTATCTTGACCCGCATTATTATTAATATTGGATGGAACTATAACTATATCCTGGAGGATCAGTTTAGGGATTATTGGCTCTGAGTTTTCCTGTACTGGGTTTTCATGATCTAAACTTATCGGCTGCTGTATCATGGTTGATTGCAGTTGATTGGTATGACGTTTTAACATATATCCTTCATCCAATTTTACTAAATAATGGAGATGACCCAGTTTTTTGATGATTGTTCCCAACTTTCATAATGTTTATTGCTCGTGTATTACCGTGCTTGTACTCTTCCTCCTTCACTTACTTAAGAAGTTTTGCAATTATCTATAGGAATTTTGTTTTGAGTTTGTGGAGGCTTAAGTGCATCAAGCTGAATACGAATTTGTCTATTCAGATATTCTTCTGACGGTGTTTTTTCATTTAATGAAGGTGTTGCTCAATAAAGAAAAAGTATTTCTGTCACTTTCTCACGTACAGATCGGTGATCATCAGCCATTGCCTCGAGTCGATGTTTTAACGTTTGAACATAACGCTCGGCTAGCCCGTTTGTAGCCGGATGTTCGGGTACAGAAAACTTATGAAAAATACCATGAAGCATATAAAACGATTGAAATTCACTGCTTGTAAATATGGTGGCGTTGTCAGATATAATTATCTCCGAGGCAGTCGCCTTTTTTTTGCTTATATCTCAGCCAGTTATAGATGGATCTCGAAAGCATTTCCAAAGGTTTGATACCACATACAAGCCTGGGTGACCTATAAGAGCTACGTAAACTTGATTTCAACATACGCACGGACAGACGGACATGGCTAAATCGACTTCCCTATCTATAAGGATCTCGAATATATATACTTTATAGGGTCGCAAATGAATATTGAAGAAATTACAAACGGAATGACAAACCTATATATACCCTTACCACATGTGTGTGTGTGAAGGGTATAAAAAAACCCTTGAAAAACACCCTTGAAAAACACCATAATCTATATGCAGTCTCTGCCAGTTATGTTCTGGTTCATCCCAGGAATGTAGTCTAGCTTTGGGTGGACTTGATTTAATGCAAACACAGGAAACACATTATTTCACAAACCGCTCAATATTCTTGTCGATATGTTTCCAATAGACGTACCTGCGGGCTAGTGCTTCGTTTTTAATGTTCCAATATGGGTTGGATGAAGTTCTGCTAAGACCACTTGTTTCAAACTAGATGGTATTACTACACGTTGTCCTCTGAAAACGATTCCATTGTTAATGGTGATGGGTATCTTCTGTACGATTATTGAGAAGATTATGTATCAGCGTTGACAGCTGTGGATCTTTCCCTGTTTTCATTTGAAGAGTTGTGAAATCCAAGTTTAATGATAAAATCTGCTGTATAAAAATTTCACATACTTGATTGACTTCTTCGTTAATGGCAATGTCTGTTGATATGCGTCAACGTTTTCGATGCCCTTTTTGTATATGACCTTATAATCAAAACCCGATAGAAATGCTGCATAACGTTGTAGACGGGAAAAAGTCATTTGTAGTAACTTTGCATTCTGATGAAAAATTCGAGCTATGGGTTGATTATCAGTAATGAGCGTAAACTGTTTTCCGAACAAGTATTGATTGAAATGATCGACTTAAAAAACAATTGCCAAGGCCTCGCGGTCAATTAGGGAATAGTTCTTTTCAGCACTTGTAAGTAATCTTGATGCAAAGAAAAAGAAAATGCGTCGTTCATGCCCATCTATGCAATACCAATTGGAAGTCGGAAGAACTGTTATCGCTGCTTTTTTACTTTTTGATTTAAAAATTTGATTATACTTATTGGTACGACCAAAAATTCGATTTCCTATTGGAAAAAACGGCTTTTGTCGTTATTCAGATGTAAATCGTACATTAGTAGCTGTTTCAAACATTTTGGTAAATTTTCTTTACATTTTGATTTTGTTTCACCATGAACGATAATACCGTCGAAATACACTTCTGTCTTCGGAACTTCTTGTAAAATTTGATTTAAAATTGAACTCAGATGGTGCTGCCTTAATGCCAAATGATAATCTGTTTACTATATTTTTCATTAATTACAATATTAAAAAGATAAAGTGAAGTTAGTTCGACTAAGGAAAAAAATGTAAGTGTTTTAATTGAAAAGAGTTTAAGAAAATATGTATATCAATACAGTAATGTAAATAACATAGGTAACTTGTAATTTTTTTATCTGAGGTTACTGGTTACTCAGGTACTGCGGTAACGATAAAGTTACAACACCTTATATCTGCTAAACTTAACAAGATACAAACAAAATAAAAATCATTGTAATCTACACAAAAACTAAGCAGACAAGTTTCTGGTACTTTTTTTTAAATTCTAGTGCATTTTATGACCCTTGTAACTTCTAAACTAATATACATAGAAATATAATTTAAACTGCAGTCGTCACTTCTCAAAAAAATGAATATATTTATACCCTTCACACACACACATGTGTTAAGGGTATATATAGGTTTGTCATTCCGTTTGTAATTTCTTCAATATTCATTTGCGACCCTATAAAGTACATATAAGCAAAAAAAAATTTTTTTTTTTTTAACACAAAAATGATTATATTGGGAAAAAAAATGTTTGTGTATTTTGAAAAAAATGTACCAATTTACACACAGAGAACGTAGTGAAGGGTATATAAGATTCGGTATAGCCGAATATAACGCTCTTACTAGTTTTGGTCCTTTTTTAAAATTTAAAGCTATAGGGATAAAAACTGTACTTATTTTCAATACTTTTTTAAAAAATATATTTAATTTTACTTTTATAGAATTCATGTAATGGTTCATTCCGGCTTCTACTACTATAGATATTTATTTGAAAAAAAATTTTAACCCAGGAGGAAATTGGAAAAATGCGTTTAATAGTAAATTAATGGCTCAATCTGGATAAAATTTGAATCACGGGTTTCTTTATGCAAAAAAAAATAGTATGATATAATAAAATTTGAATAACATTTATATATTTATTTATTATTATTTTTTTTTGGTTTTTGTAACATACGATAATTTCGCGCAAAGGGGTCGCAAAGGTTTATATATATAAGAAGTACTTTTTTATATTTTATAGTGCCTTTTTCATTTTTCAAGTTTATTAGTCTAAAAATGTGAAATTCGGTCCTATTGATCGTGATTAAGATAGAAAATCATATTAGGGTACAAAACAGTACTCTTCAACTTTTAGGATACCTTTTACATTTTTTGAGTTTATTAGTCTAGAAATGTAAATTAGGGTTGCGATTTAGATAAAAAAAATTGTATAGGGGGGCGAAAAAGTACTTTTTCATTTTTAAGGTATTTTTGTACATTTTCTCAGTTTATGAGTCTAGAAATATGAAATCATTTTTATCGAAGGAAAAGGAACTTTTCAATATTTTTGGGAATTTCTTGCATTTGCTTAATGAATCTGAAAATACAATTTCTTATGAACATACATACATACATACATATGTTACGAAAGTAAGCAGAATTTAAATGTTAAAGAAATATTAAAAGATGAGCTAAGCACGTTTTTTCTTGATTTGACAACGGATGGTGTCATTTTTCTAAGAACACCTGGTTCTTATTTCAACAACAGCCGTTCTTGTTTTGACAACGCTTCGTTCTTATTTCGACAACAGCCGTTCTTGTTTTGACAACGCTTTGTTCTTATTTCGATAACAACCGTTCTTGTTTTGACAACGCTTCGTTCTTATTTCGATAACGAACGTTCTTGATTAATGAACTAGTCGTTCACAATTTGACAACGTCTGGTATTTTTAGATTGTCGTTCTCGATTTGACAACATTTCGTTCTTGATTTGACAACATTTGGTTATTTTTATTATTTCGTTCTTAGTTTGACAACATTTGGTCTTAAATTTGTGAACGGATGTTCTCAAAAAAGTGAGAACGCTTCGTTCACAATTTGACACCAGACGAATTCGTCGTGTTGTGCGAAATTCGTCGTTCGTCCCAGTTGTGTTTACACCATTAGTCGTTGATGAGCAAGCAACGACTAGACATGAGGCGGATGCTTTTTCATTTTTTTCAGGAATGCTTCCCAGCAAACCAAAGTGTTTCATTTCAAATTGACAAAATTAACACATTCGATATTTATTTGCTTTTTGCTAATTACCTATTCTACTGATCCGTCAAATTAAGTAATATACTTATTTATAAAATTTAGTTTTTGCAAAATTTTATCAAAAATATGTTTATTAAATTATTCATCAGAAATGATCATTCATTTTTCTCCTTCTATTGAATCAAACCATGTGTAAAGGCAATTTAAACATTTTTTTTAAAGTTCGAATGTATAAAATTTTACCTTAAGAAATATAATGCAGCATCATATTTCAAACGGTTGATTATGTGTTTGCTGGGAAACTCTTCCACCGATACAATCGCAGTTTTAGTTATGAGCACCTTTGGTTTAAAAACTAATACTCTATATTTGTATTACTCTATATGAATAAAAAAAATTATTTTTAAATTTGCGTATGGAGTTTAGCAGTTCACAATACTTATTTTTCTTCTTTTTCCTACCGCAAAAAGTGCACAACAAGCCGACCGAAGGCTTAAGTGTATGTCCTAGGCACTGTTGCCTATTTAGCATTTTTCATGCTGACTTTTCAAAGTCATTTGGCATGAAAAAACTCGATTTAGCATGTGACATATTTTCTAGCAATTTTCCAAAAATTTATAGCATTTTCTAGCATATTTTATTATACCCTTCACACATGTGTTAAGGGTATATAAAATAAATTTTAAATTACACAACTGATAGTGTTTGTTGATTTTGTTTGTGATACAAAATACGAAGATAATAAATCGGGGACTCCACAATGTCATACAACTTGTCAAGTGTATGTCGTTGGCAAAGAAAATGTAATGCATGTACCACTAGTGTGCATTTATAATGCAGAGTTTTTGAAGTGTGGTTTGTTTAAAAAAGCTGTTCTAGCCACGCCGTTCTCTAATTAGTTGGCGACAATATACATATGTACATATTTGTGATATAACTACGGTAACCATCCGTTCTGTATTATATAGAACAGTACTGTATTTGAGAGCTCTGTTCTGTTTAAATTATTCTTATGTAAAAAGCCTTAAAATGTTCTGTATTTTATTTCAAGTTCAATTTTTGTTTAGAGGGCAAATTACGGCATTCGATATCGATCGAAATTTTGTTCGATCGGTCGAGTATTCTTTATATTTGGTATAGAATTTTTTATTTTCGATCGATATCGAATGCCGTAATTCGCCCCCTGTGTTTCTAAAAGTTTAAATAATATTTTGTGAAACATGTTAACATAACATAATTTTTGTAATAACATATTACAAAAAAAATTAAAAGAAGTAAAAAGTTCTTTACCAAAACAGTTGGCAGCAATAATTTTGACATTGTTAAAGTATTTTTGAAACAAGAAATTGTGTGTGGTTTTTATTTCTTTATATTTGTTGTTACCTTTTTAAATCTACCTTGGGATACCGTCTATTAATAAGTTGAAGTACTAAAATGGGTTCTTTTGCGTAAAGTTCCCATATGGGAAAATGTTGAACCTAATTTTTATACCCTTCACACACACATATGTGTTAAGGGTATATATAGGTTTGTCATTCCGTTTGTAATTTCTTCAATATTCATTTGCGACCCTATAAAGTATATATATTTGGGATCCTTATAGATAGGGAAGTCGATTTAGCCATGTCCGTCTGTCCGTGTGTATGTTGAAATCAAGTTTACGTAGCTCCCATAGGTTACCTAGGATTGTATGTGGTATCAAACTTTTGGAAATGCTTTCGAGAAAATCGGTATTGAAAACTGGCAAGATCCATTACTAACCGGCTGAGTATTTGTGTGTAAGACATGTCTTTTGGGGAATTTTAAAGAAAAAATTTTTCGATTTTAAGCAAAAAAATTTTTTTTTCGAATATAAGCAAAAAAAATTTTTTTTTTTTTTGTTTTTTAACACAAAAATGATTATATTGGGAAAAAAAATGTTTGTGTATTTTGAAAAAAATGTACCAATTTACACACATAGAGAACGTAGTGAAGGGTATATAAGATTCGGTATAGCCGAATATAACGCTCTTACTAGTTTTTATTATTATTATAGGAAAAAATTAATTGAACATGTTGATACTGAATAATTTAATGATCCAGCAGTAAAAATTACACATCTTTAAAATATTAAAAAAAAAAGAATTAAAATAATAAGTCCGCAGAAAAGCGTAGCAATTTTTATAAATTTTAAAGAAATGATCAAATTTTCCCATCGGAAGTGTATTTGCTGTTTTAAATAACATTTAAAATACTGAAAAAAACTCCAAATCAAAATAGGGACCATTATGGCCATTTTAACAATAAAATTAAACTATAATTTTAATTGTATAAAATTTAAATTAAAAAATGTCATTTATATTGTCAACTAGTTATTGTTGTAATCAAATTTTTATTATTAATTTTTTCTAGAAAAAAACTAAATTTTGTTTATGAAGCGGGGCCCCTAGGCAGTTGCCTAATCTGCCTAAAGGAAAGTCCTGTACTGCGCCTAGGTATTAAAAATTGCTTACTTTTTCAAAAGTGTATTGTTGCAGCGTGATAAATTGTTGCGTGTTATTGATTTGATTTCGCGACATGCGGATGTACTTCGTTTTATTTTCATTTATTAGCAGGCCAAGCTTTTTTGTCTCCTGTTCCAATGTAATAAAATTTTCTTCCAGGTCTTTTTTTTTGATATAAGGGTTATATCATTTGCATACGCACACACAATTGTTGACTTTGAGAATATATGACCACCTCTATCTAGTGCTGATACGGCATGGCTTAGAGTCAAGTTAAAAATAGTTGTTGATAGGGCATCGCCCTGCCTCACTCCTGATGTAATGTCAAACTCTGATGAGATTATTTTGTATAGCAACCTTACAAGTTGTTTTCTGCAAAGTAAGAATCACCATTTTAGTTAACTTTTTTGTAATACCCATACTTGTAAATATTGGTTCCAGTACTTTCCTATTTATTGAGTCGAAAGCTTGTTTAAAATCTAGCATGAATATGTGCAGGTCCCTTTTAAACTCATAGCATTTTTCCATTGTGTGCCTTAATAAAAAGATTTGGTCTGCTGTAGATCGGTTAGGCCTAAATCCGCACTGGTATTCACCTATAATGCCTTCAGACACTTCTCTTAATCTATTGTTTATTACGTTGGACAGGATTTTATACGGTGTATTTAGTAGCGTAATTCCTCTGTAATTTTCACCATTCATTTTGTTTCCTTTTTTATACCCTTTACACATGTGGTAAGGGTATAGTTAGGTTTGTCATTCCGTTTGTAATTTCTTCAATATTCATTTGCGACCCTACAAAGTATTTATATTTTGGATCCTTATAGATAGGAAAGTTGATTAAGCCATGTCCGTCTGTCCGTGTGTTGGTTGAAATCAAGTTTTCGTAGCTCACATAGAGTTATATATCGTATTAAACTTTTGGAAATACTTTCGAACAAATCGGTATTGAAAGCAAGATCCATTAATAACCGGCTGAGATATAAGCAAAAAAAGACGACTGCCTCGTTTATTTTTTAAGTTTTTTTTTTATACAAAAAAATTATTTTTTTTCAGCCTTAAGATATACTACAGATATATATATATAAATATATATTCGCTACCCATGGTGAAGGGTATATAAGATTTGGCCCAGACATATATAGCGTTCTTACTTGTTTATGTACAGGAATTATAATACCATGGTTCCATTCGGCAGGCTAGGATTCAGAGTCCCAAATTGAAGATATCAGAGTGTGCATCTGTCTAAGGAAACCATTACCCGCACATTTAAATAACTCTGCGACTAAGCCATCGTCACCTGGGGCGAATATTGCGGCTTCAACTTCTTGTATGTTGGGCGGGTTGTCATGAGCTGAGTATATCTCATCTGGTATGTTAATATTAGTTAGTTCACTATATAGTTCCGAAACGTTTAACACTTCACCAAAGTATTATTTCCACCGTCCATTATTTTACTTTCGTCACTCAACACGTTACCTTCTTTATCTAGACAGTTATTAAGTCTAGATTGAAAACCGTCTTTTTCGTTTCTTATACCTCGATTAAAAGCTACCGAATTGCCAGTCATAATCTTTATTTTCCATTTCTTTGCATTTTTTTTCTTTCGCTTTAACAGTTTTGTTGCTTCCGCCCTAAGTCTCTTATACTCCATCAAGGTTTGGCGAGTATTGTGTACCAACGCTTCCATTTTCTTCTTTACTGCTAATTCACATTACTCGTCATACCATTCCTCATTTGTCTTCTTTTTTGCGTAGCCTATGGTCGTTACTGCTGCTTGTACTATTTAACCGTGTACATCTATGCTGGCATCAATTAGGATTTCAATTAACTTCAGATTAATTGCTTCTTCAAAGGCTGCTTTTGTTTGGGGGTCATTCATCTTCTCTATATTCCATTTTCTTCTTCTTCTCCCTTTTTTCTTACATCGATTACTGATGACATTATTCTCTTATTTACCAGGACATGGTTAATTTGGTTAATATCACCTATACTTCTGATAAAACTCTAAAAAGAATATCGAATTTACGTAAAAAATTACAAGCCTCCAAAGCGGGACCATGTAAAAAAAGAGCATATTTTTTACGTTTATTATACCCTTCACACACACACATGTGTTGAGGGTAT
>NDXZ01048774.1:0-12656 GCA_003055125.1 Paykullia maculata
ATTTTTTTTTCGAGATATAAGCAAAAAAAAATTTTTTGGTTTTTTTGTTTTCAACACAAAAATGATTATATTGGGAGAAAAAAATGTTTGTGTATTTGTAAAAAAATTTACCAATTTACACCCATAGAGAACGTAGTGAAGGGTATATAAGATTCGGTATAGCCGAATATAACGCTCTTACTAGTTTATTATATGTATGTTTGTATATTTTATTAGAAACTTATTAGAAAAGAAATGAAGTACAAAAACTAACCCCCATATTCATAAACAATTTTTAAGTTTATTGAAGGTTTATTGAACGAAATTTTCATACGAAAACCGTTCAATAAACCTTCAGTAAACTTAAAAATTGTTTATGAATATGGGGGTAAATTGTTATATACATTTACTAAAACAAAAAATAAAATGAATCATAATTTAAAGAAAACAAAAAAATTTTGGGTTCCCCGAAATGGCCAAAAAATCGGTGCTGGCTTTTCCCCAGGTAACACAAAGTTGTGCTTGGAAAAGCCAAATATATTTTTCTTTTTTTATATTAACCGTTTTTCATGCTTTGACACTTAGATATTTTTACAACAACAAAATACCTGTGGTTGTTTTTGTTGCCTGCGTGCGGCTGGCTACCTGGTGACATGATTTGAAATCTGGTTTAAATCATAGATATTTATTAGCGCTTTATAAAATTTATTTTTAAATACATTAAAAAATGTTTATTTACCATTATTTCTAAGATTTCACATAATGTTACTAGATTTTTGTTAAATTTTATTAAAAAGTAGATTTTTTTAGTATGAAAAATCTGATTAAAATCTAGTTGAAATAAAACAAGATTGTGATTGAAATCTAATTAAGACAAAATTTTGTGTAAATAATAATGAATTTTTGTATAAAAAGGAGATTGAAAAAAATACATCAAATCCTCTCCAAACTGAATCACTTTATTAATAAATATGTATACCCTATCTTAGGGCATGAAATACAATAGAATTCAAAAGAATTCTAAAAAGTTTTTATGCATTTACAATAAATTGTATTGTGTTTATTAAGTACATACAAAATTTTGCTGAAGACCCTACATATTTTAAATTAACGACTGCAACAAGCACTCATTAACCCATTTCCCTTTACTATTGCAACTCTCGTCACTTGTCGCATAGTTTTCGGGGCAATTGGCCAAAGTGTGATACCAAACGCAAATATCAATAAATTGAGGATATTCATCACAGTTGTGCTCAGAACTCAAGTCGATAAAATTGAATTTTTCACGCAATAATTGTTTATCTAATAAAAATAAATCAAAATTATTTTTAAGGATTCACAAAAGAATATTCCAAGCCAAAGCAAACTCACCCAATTGACTGCATCTCTCAAATGCATTTTTAAACATTAATTGAAAATCTGCATCTGTGATTTGTTCATTAATAAATCTTTCTGCAGCGACTAAATCAATATTATTACCATCATAAATTTCAAACTCTCGATACAAGCAATTTAAAAGACACTATACAAATACATAGAAACAAAATTTGTAAATTTTCGTATTAACTCATTTCCACTTTTCACTAACTAACCTCTTCCGAGAAAGTATTATTCGCCAATAATGCATCAACACACTGTTCCGATGTGTATTTTGGACGTCCTCGGCAGCAGGCTACAAATTGTTCATCTAAAACTACAGGATCTTCAGAACAATTCTCAGCCCAACATAAGATCATAAAATTTAAAATAATTGCAAAATAAATTTTAAACTGCATTTTAGGGAAATATTGTTTATTTTTATTTTAGTTTTTGGCAGTAACAAGCAGTAACTAAAAATTTACTGACCCGTTAGAAGTCAGTTATATATTAAAGTGGCGAAAATATTTAATTATTTATACCATTAATGGGTAGATTGATCTATTAGGTTTTTTCAGATATTTCGCTTAACATGCAATTGGCATTGTTAATTTGTTAGTCTTGATTAGAGGTGATAATAAACAAATGGCAGGTAATTTTAATTTGGCTAATAGTGCATTAAACATTAAACAGTAAAAATTTTTATATTTTGTGCAATAAATAGTTTTGTTTTTTTTCATTGTTCATACCCTCAACTATCGTTGTATATTTGTTTTAAAAACATCAAACACAGTAATTCAAATATCTTGCCATTAAAAAACTTACAAAACCTTAAAAAGTCCCTCTAATTTGAGGAAACTTTTCCAAACGTTGAAATTGCTACAAGAATATTCCTTTGTATAATGGTTAGCAATTGTAGTGGAGCGTTTATTTTTACAGTTTAAGAGAACTAAAAATAAATTACGAACAAATATGTTGCAAGAATGTGCATAGAGAGTGATATCCTTTTAAAAATTACTTTGAAAATATAATAGAAGATGTTTCAGATTAGAAGTGCCGAAAGAAACTGTTATCGTAAACAATGTACAGCAGCAGCAATTTATTTTGTGACATACTTACATACCTATTGAAGTTTTAACCAAAAGGGAATTCCAAAAATATCTGCCTTTTAGTTTCTGCTTTTAAGTAGAGCAAAGTTGCTTGCCATTAACGATGTTGGAAATAGTTTCAGTCATCAACATTGTTTAATTTTAAAATACATATATGAGGGATTCACAAGCCACTCATATGTCCTAAAAATTAAAAACGGTTTAAGTTACTTTTCATACTAAAAGTGTCCTGAAATAATATGACTCTGACTGCTATGTTTATTGTGCTGTCGTACACGATCCTTAGCCAAACAGAAAAAGCAATAACAAAGAACTTAAACCATTTAAAATTTTTAGGACATAAGACAATATGATATCATAGGTTGCTTGTGAATCCCCCAATAGTTTTTTTTTACTTTTACTAGGTATATGTACCTTTTTTTATATTGTTTAAGCCGCATTTTTAAGCCTTTAAAATAAATTGCGTTTTACTTTAATAACATTTTTATTTCTGTATTTTTTTAATTCCAAATTTTTAAAATTATAACTAAAAACTAATTAATTTTTATTTTTTTTTTTTCTATTTACAAGTTGTTTTAATTTTATGCTAAAACTTGGAGGGATATTTTCTATAATTATATATACAATTTAAAAATAAAAAAAATAAAAAAATAAATAAACTTACTTCTACAAGGATTAAAGTTTTTATTTTAAATCTATTCTATTTTCGTTGTTTAAGTAATATTTTGACAATTGAAAAAAAGAAGAAAAAAATTTAAGGGCTTGGAAGTTAAACGCTACACCATGGCGTTATTGCTCATAAGGTGATGTTAAAGCAGAGAGAACTTTTATGTTTACATTTTTTACATTTCTACAAATATGGATTTTGAAAATTCAAGCTGCCAAAAGTAATGAGGAAATAATTTTTTATATATGTACATATGAATTTTGAGGCCTCAGCCGCTGAAAATAAATAATCAGCTGGGCTTTTGACACCACCTTATGAGCTATGCATATGTTTCATAAAATAAAATAAATCTAGGACTAAAAAGGAAATTTAAAACTGCAAATTATTTTAATTGATAAACTATTCAAATAGGAAGAATGTTGGATGGTTTTATAAATATAATAGACGAAAGTCATATTAGGTAAAATTAAAATTTACTTTTTAATAAAATTTTAAAAGGCAAATTTAAAAGGAAATATATGTATGTACATGTGTACACACACACATACATATTTATAATTTCATTAACAAGTCGGCTTAATTTTAATAACTAATACTACCTTAATATGACTGATATTTACAATTAAAAATTATTTGCAAATATATACATTTTTTTTTTGCTTGCATGGTGCAAGGCGAAGTAGCCAATAACTGCTATTAGCTTTTTTCTTTAATAAAAAACACCAAACAATCGTTTTTTTATTAAGAAAGTTTAAAAGTCGATTTATAAAATCATGGTTTTCTGAATCGAAAATTATTTTCATGAGTTAGTTATTTTGCCGCGTATCAAATTGCAATTTTTTTTAATTTGCAATTTAGCTGTATGTTCGTATGTATATACGTAGTATATATCTAATAACTATAAACTATAATAATATTAAGCTTAAACAATAGTTCGTTTTGCTATTATTAAAATAACTTTAAAGCTATTAAACTTTTTTCTTATAACAAAACATTAATGTCTCTCGTAGTTATTTGTTTCACTGGAACACATGGGTGGCAATAATTAGTAAAACTCTTCCTTTTATCTTTTCTTACAACGGAAACAAGCTTTAAAAGCTCTTTTAAACGCTCGAATATTATGTATAACTTGTTCCTAAAATTAAAAAGAAAAAAACATTAAGTTAGGCCAACTAAATATTAAATTTCAAATAAATTTCAAACCTGCATTAAATTAAAACACATGGCAATTAAAGCCATGCCCAGTAGAAGATAAACGGCACATAAAATAAAGCTCATCTCTACCTTGTCTTTGTCCGCAGTTATCTGGAATAGTTTTAAAAACAGTTATTTTCAAATAAATTAATTTATAAATTTATACAAGAAAATACCAACCACACGCTCTCCCGGCACTAGATCACCAAATCCAATACTGCTTAAGGATATAAAACAAAAATAACTACCGTCCAAATATCCCCAAGATTCCCATTGGCCGAATAGCAGAGCACCCCACAAAATGTAGCTGGTAAAAGAATAATAAATATGTAAATTAATTTTGGAATCACTGCCGTTCAAAAGTCTATATGAAAGTGAAATTGAATTGATATTGTTAAGGCTTTAAAACTCAACTCACCTTATCATTATAAAGATACAAACAGTTAGCGGAACTGTAATCTCATCTGTACTACCTTTTATCTCGCGTTCAATATCCGAATCATCCTCATCATCGAACAGATCCATAATATTTAAGCCATTTGTGATATGTGCATGTTCCTGACTTCGGGATGAAGTGGAAGAACTTTCAGTCTCATCGGTATAATAACTTGTAGCACTGTCCGTAGTGTTGCTACTACTAGTACAGGAATCATATTTACTGCGTCTTGATTCTTCCATATCGGCCAACTTAATATAAACCAAATAATATAAAAACAAATCAACTAAAATTTGCCTAAACTTACAGCTTTGCTCATCATCATTTGCTTGATTTTACGACGTTCTCGTATTAATCGTCTTCTTGCCACGCCAGGACATATGCGACAAAGACATACTTTCGAATAAATCCATTTAAAGGATTTCGCCAAAACATCACCAATATTAGAGAGATATAAAAGGAACAAAGGCATGCCAATGATGGCATAAACAATAGTCACTAGTTTGCCCCAATCGGAACGTGGTGAAATATTTCCGTATCCTTAAAAGAAATAAATCCGGTTTTAATTTTAATTAATTGGCATCGGATAATCGTAAATAAAACATACCTATGGTCGTTATAACGGTTAGGGAATATAAAAATGACCCAGAGAAACTCCACTGCTTGTTAATGTCTTGACCCACTACATGATTGTGTACTACGGATCTTTGAAACTCTAGCAATATTTCGTTAACTCTACAAATAAACAAATAAGAAAATTGTAGTCGGTTCAGTTTAACTATATTTTTTGTCCTACACAACAACACATAAAGTTTAAATTATTTTTGCTTGATTTTTAAATAAGATATTAATGTATTTTCGACTGTTTTATAAGGGGTTTAGATAGGACCAATTGCGGACTGTTCACTTAAAACTTGAAACTTATTTCTTTTAAATTTTCTCTCGTTTCCAATATTTTAAACAGTTTTTTGAGAGTCTAGGTGAAATCCGGGAGTGAACCACCTTATTTCAAAGCAAGGATCAAATATAGTTTGAACTGCGCAGAATTCGATAGGAAGATTTTTATTTATACTCTAAATAATTTTACTAAAAATATAGAATTAATAGTTTTAAAGGCATTTAAGTTATTGTTGAATGAAGGCTTTATATGGGAGCTTAGAGGAACAACAGAGGACCAGTCACCTTAAAATTTGGTAAAAACATTTGCGTGAATTTAAATAAAATTTTAAAAAAACAGGACATTTGTATAGGGACTAGATGAAATCCTGGACCGATTACAATTACAATCAATCCTTGTGCCAAATGTCATTGTCATATACTTATTTATATTAAAAATGACGGCCTGTACTTTGCTTACAGGGTTGACATAGATCGAAAGACGTACGGACATTGTTTATTCGACTCAAACAGTGATTTAAAGTCAAGGTGTGTTTGTGACTATTTTGTATTACAATTCTAACACAAATTGAATATAACGATGGTGTAGGGTATTCAAGTTTTAATAAATTTGAAAAATCAAAGAAATATATTTTTTCAAAAAAATATTCACTTTTCTTAATTTTTATTTTAAGATAATTTCAAATTAATTTTGTTCTTTATTCCTTTTTAATTTTACTATTTTTAAAAAATTGTTAATAATTTTTTATATATAAAACAAATAAAACAAAATGAATAAATAAAAAAGTAAATGTTTTTCTGCAGAGAATCCTTCATAAACTATCTCTTTAAAAAAAAAAAGAAAAAAGATTTGATAAATTTTAGAATTTTTTCCTTTAAGCTTTCTAACTGCAGAAACATATCCTTAAGTTTACTAATCAACATCTTTTCTTACCTCCTTTTGTACGTTTGAACATCATGAAATCCTATAGTATGCGATGTCTCTTGCCATATACGCTCCAAACACTCGGCGGTAAAATTACGCGTTAGTAAACCATATCTTTCCGGCTCAACATCTTTGGTTATTTCATATTCGAAAATCTCGATTGCCTGGAATATAAATGCGCCACCGATTGTATACAATATGACCAGCAATATTATGCCAACATTACTGAACATAAACGCCGTAAATTTACGAAAATGATCCTTAAATCGTTGTAAGGGGGGTTTCTCTCTTCGGCGAAATGAATTACGAGGTGTGGACATATTTTTTTTCAAAACACTCCCCTTATTTTTGACCAGTGTTTGTTGTTTGATACTCTCTCTCTCTCTCAATACTCTTAGATTCGTAGAAATTTTTATCTGTTATTTATATCTTCTTCGATATTTCGTAAATGGTTTCAGAGGTGTTTTATGGTGACCTCTTGTATTTGATAAACTATTGTATTTGATTTTCGTTTTGCTTGACATTCTCTGTATTGATCATGAGTTAATTGAGCGAACAATGATTTTACGGAAAATTTTGAAATTTTTTAAGGCTGTAAACAAATTATGGAAATAATTTAAAAATTTATTTAAAAACTGTAATTAGTTCTAAAAACTAAACTAAGGTTTGGTTATAACATTACTAAGGTTTGGTTATAACATTACAGAAAGTTCCTGTTGGTTAACCACACTTTGATTGTATATTACGTATACGTTCAGAGGTACGTATGTGTATGAATTTATACGGAATATTTTCCGCTATATCTATAGACATATGTATATATAAATGAAATGGTCCATGTATGCGAGAAAGACTGAATCGATTTGCCTAAAGTTTTTTTTTTTTGTTTGGTTCGTAATTTTCAGGAGACGGTATATATGAAAAAATTAAGGGCCGTGGCACCTCCCACACATTTTAAATACATTTTATGTTATGTAAAGAGAACTGCTAAATCTATGAACTCAAAAATTGTAGAGCTATATCTTACACCATTTCGCCTATTCCAGCAAAAAATTGTTAGGATCAGGTCATGGGGCGTGGTACCGCTCATACAACTCAAATACATTTTACTTCATATTTAGGAAACTGTTATATCTGTGGTCTCAAACATTTGTACGATTTATACTTTATACGTATACCACTTTACTTTTCCAAACCAAAAATTATAAGGATCGGATCGGATCACCGCCCAAACAACTCAAATGATATTTGAGAAACTATAATAGCTGCTACGCTAAGTTTAAGCGTAACTCTCTTTGATATCTGTAGGCTTATTTATGCAAAAACCGACAAAACTATATAAAGGGGCGCGGCACTTACTCTACAACTCAAATAAATTACTTTAGAAGTATTGAGATCTGTTATATCTTTTGTATCAAATCTTTGCACCATTACCTATAATATAACTTTCCTTATTTATGCAAAAATTGCCATGAGCAGGGGGTGTGGCACCACCCGTTAAAAGAAAATACTTAAAGAGAAATATTTTAGAGTCGGATACCTTGCAATTTATGTTACGAATTCGATAAAAAGTTTACTTTACTTCAAAAATTATATAAAAAATACCTCCTATTCGCTTCTCATTTTTCCTATATTACCTTGGCTTCCAACTATCAAAAGCTTTAATAAATTTAAAATTTGATTATGAATACGTCTGATATTTATGTAGTGTTTTGCTCTTAGTAACAAAATATTATGGCTTACGCAGTTCTTATCTGAAATTTATGAAATATTTTAAAAGCTTCATTTTAAAACTCTCTATTTGTACAAAAACTTGTACCTACTTATTTAATATTAAATAAATATATTAAGTAAAAATTGAATAAATTTAATTAATTTCCATCCACACCTCACTATATATGTAGGTATACATAAGTATTAAAAAATCAAAACAAAATATTGCACATACCTACATATATACATATGTACACACGTACAGTTAAGTGAAGGATAAGCACAGACAGCATATTAAAAAAAGACATGGTGCGAAAATAAACGAGCAGGTGTCCGATCAAAGGAATACTGCATACTTTTGATGTGTTTATTTTCTTATAAATAAACAACTATGTACATACATACATATGTATGTATGTATGTACTACTTAATAACAAAATATTAAAACGTGTAAAATAAATACGCAAAACGTTCTTATTTTTTGCATTTAACATGAATGGGCGATAATTGTTAAAAAATTTAAAATAGCCATAAATTACAAAAATAAAACAATGGAAACACAAAAAAAAAATTGGCTCAGTGAAAAAATATGAGAACAAATAAATAAAAAGAAAACTAACAATTTGTCAGTGGAACAAAATATATTGTTATTCAAATCTACTTGCAAAAAACATGACAATTTTTGAGAGGTCAATACAAAAAAGAAGAGTCGATGTTATATGTACTTATGTATAATATAACATCGACTCTTCGCATTAAATAGAAATATTGTATCACAAAGTGATCTTCCGTCCGTTTTTCAGAAATTTTAAAATATTGACTAAATGTTTGATATTCTAAACATTATGACAAAAATTGAAATTTAAAAAAGATTAATGTTCTTTCAAATGTTTAATTTTAAAAAGTAAACATATAGTTAAACCTAAATTTTGTTTTTTTTTCAATTTCACTTACAAATACTTTTTACACAAGCTCATAAAATATGTGTCTATGGGCCACTTTAGAAATTGTATACATACATACATACGTAAATTAACCCTGCAGATAACGAGACTAGTCCAAACATGCATGTAAAGAGCAGTCCACAAAGGAGTAGGAATACTCCAAAACTACTCCAAATATATGGTAAAAATGTGGTCGGTTTAACATTACGATGTCCTAGGACTAGACCGTATAATCCAGTTTATCAAAACACCGGAGTACTCAATAATGTAATAAATTTTTTATTTTTTTGTATTTACAATAAAAATTAATTTTTTTTATTAATTACACAAAGCTTGCTATGTTGAAATCCAACCATTTGTCATAACATGGTCCATAACTACACTGCATTGGACCATGATGTAAGTAGTCCATTTAAACTATAATAGACTACGTAGTCCAATATTATCTGTAGGGTTTTAATAGAATATTTAATATTTTGTGGTTTTCGGACGAACATTTTTTTTAATTATCATATTAGCGAACTTTACAAATAAAGTAGAACAGACCTATGAGAAAAATACCGGAACTAAAATGATAATAATTTTAGGATTTTTAACAACGGGATGGATGTTTTTGTTGGCATATCTTGGTTTTTATTGCAATTTAGCTCCCATATGATTGTATGTGCCCTGCAGGAAGCCTAAGGTCAAGTGTCTCCAAGTCACCAAGTTGTCGACTATTGTGATGACTTTTTTGAGATATTGTTAATAAAGCGTCAATACTTTTGATTTTGCTAATAAAAAGTACCAAAAGTGTAGACTAGAATTATTAAAATGAACTAATGAATACCTGGTTCCAATGTCGCCATATGGTCTCCTAAGAACTACCTATTCAATAGTTCTAACGTCACTAGTGGTTTCTCAATGACAAGTACATGCTGAATGTTTACAGCAAAAAACTGGTGACAAATTCAATTGTAAATTAGTACTGTTTCACTATCGACATTTCCTGCAGAGTAGTATCAAACTTTTGGAAATATTTTCGAGAAAATCGGTACTGGCGATATCCATTAATAACCGGCTGAGATAGAGGAAAAAAAAGACGACCACCTTTTTTTGCACAAAAATGATTAATATTTTGTAGTTTTTAGATAAACTATAGACATGATTGAAAAAATTGGACTAATTGGTTCATAATTTGCAGATATAGGGAAAAAACCTATACGAACCAAAATTTTGATCATAAAAAAATTAAGTTTTCTAAGACTTTAACTGCCTTTCGGACATGTAAATACATACATACATACATGCACTTCCTATTACATACCTAAACGTGGTGAAGGGTATATAAGATTTGGCACTGCCGAATATAGCGCTCTTGCCTGTTTTTTGTTGTTGTTGGTAACACTGTTGCAGATACATCGTGCTGAATCGTTCGCAACAATTTTAAGTTTGTCAAGTGATATTTTATAATGTCATAGAAAATGTTAGCAATTTAATAAATAATTCGCAACCATAAATATTAACAATTGGGTTAATTAACAGCAGAATATGCAAAACGAATGTATGTATGTATGTATATATGTACATACATACATACATATATTTTTAGCTCAAACAAATGCTAGTAATTAAAATTCATTATGAATGAAACTAATGCCTAAAATCTATTTTAGTAAAACAAAAAAAAATTGTTTTGAAAAATCCCTTTTAATACAAAAAATAAATAAAAACAAATCTGTTTCTTAAAATCATCAACACCTTTATAGCAGTTTATGAAACAAAACACAATTGATTATGTAATTTCAATAAATAAATTCAATTAGTATTTATCACATATTTATGTACATATATGAACATACATATGTACATACAATCTTTAAAAAAAATAAAATTTTTAATGTTCTCTGTTAAGAACACATCAAAACTAATTAAACACGTTTTGAATATTTTTATTTAATAATTATGTTTGTATATTTCAATTCTGAATGATTCGGTTAATATTTCTTTAGCACAGAATTTTGAGCATTATAATTAATACCTGTGTGGAATGTGTGAAATGTGGGCGGGAAAAAAACAAATTTTTATTTATGTTCCAAGTAGAAGTGTGTGAATTGTATAAATTGGTAATAAACAATAAAAACACAAGACTGAGCAAAGAAGTGTGGTCATTTAAAGGGCTAAAAAATAATTTATAAAAAAATGTATTTTTAATCTTTTATTACCCATAATGAAATAACAAAATATTGGAACTAAATTATTGCAACCTTAACATTATTATTATGATGGCACAAAGACACACGATAGAAGATCAAAAAGACTTTTTTGATCTTTTTTGAGATAAAATTAAAACTAAAGAACTTTTTGTTAATTTTGCTAATAAAAATCAGCATAACCCATTAATCCATTAACAGCAAAAACTATTACTTTAAACAAAAGAAATAACTAGTATTTTTACGTACATTTAAACTACATTAACTTTATGACTATTGGCCAATTTACAAACTATGTTATGTCGTTGTATCAATAAATATTGTAAAAACTTTAAACAGATGTGTTTTTATTTTAAAAAATTATTTGCTTAATAAATATTTTGTTTTTACAACTTACAACGATACAACAGAGGTTGTAAAATGGCCATATGTTTGATTTAAAAGAACTACAAAGCAAAGCTTCCCTAATATACAAAAAATACCGACTCATTTTAAAACATAACCGAATCACGTGAAAATTTGACGTAATCGTTGTAACAACAGAGCCATTAAAGGCTACGATCATAGCCAAAACGAACACTCATTTACTTTTATTGTTGTCATATCTCACTCTCTGTGACTTTTAATATGTTGTAGAGTAAATTGGTGTTAGAATTTCCGAGTTTATTGCAAAGGTTGAGTTATGAAGTCAAATAAATTAGTGTTTTCGAGTCGTTCTTAAGTTCGCAAACAGTGCTGACAAAAAAAAATTTTTAATAAATATATTTTCTAAACTACTAAACAAATTTATTTTTATATCGAAACATTTAAAAGTGACAAGTCAGTCTTTAAAAATGGTTTATCGAAAAGAAAACTAAGTTTTCAATAACACACTACATATTGTAAACATAAACCTACATCCAATTAGGAAAATTAAAAACATTAACTTTATCTGTGATCGGCCATATTTATGACATACTTTTCGCAATTCACCTTCAACTAAATGCAAACATACAGAGCAAATACTTATTTCAAAATTTTTTTGGCTTTCAAAGATAATACAATTAATATATTTAAAAATCGTATATGAAAAACTGGCAAAATAATAATTAATTTTAGTTTTTGTTTGAGCAAAATAAGCTGAAACAACAAAAAACTTTTAAATAAAAAAAATTGTTAACCACAAAATTATCAAATGTCAAACATAATTTAAAAAAATGAAAAATATGTATGTACATATCGCTCATTTGCTGCAAGAACGGCA
>NDXZ01048779.1:1729-17431 GCA_003055125.1 Paykullia maculata
TTGTGTCTGTTTCTGTGTCTGTTCATATGTACATACATATGGTTTAACATTTAGGTGTATTAGGTATTTTTATTTATGCAGTGACCTTGTGTTTTGATCATATGCCAACAACAGTTTAACTTTGTTTAACATTCACATACACATCACACAATCACACCAATGTATGGTTCAGATTGACATTGTATTTGTGGTAATGCAAGCATTAACAGGTGTAAGTGTGTATGTAAAGAGCATGCGTGCAAATATTTAAAAAAATAATATACATATGTATATATTTAGGCAATATTTTTATTTATTTTATTAGTATTGCTTTAATTCGCTTTTATATTGTAAGAAGAAGAAATGGTCAACAATGCATAAAAAAACTTAATTTGATTAAACAATAGACTGAAGACACGAACTTGATCTTATTTTTTTTTGCAAATGGCGTGTGTAACCTAACAGCGTTGCCAGAAAGATTGCTTTTTGTTAAAAATTATTTAATGCTTTTTAAAACAATGTGGATAAATTATATTGAAAATTTTATATATAAAAGGAATTTGTACAGAGATTCTTCAACTAATTATTATTTATTTAAATATATAAACGGTAATATTTATATACATATAATATAATATATTATGTCAGAAGCAAATTTATAGAGAGTTACTTTTAAAGGAAGCTGTAGCCTAAGTAATGATCTGGTCGCATCCCACCTGCTTCAAACAAAACAAAATTATGCTGATTATTGGTTTTTCTTGAATCCTTTAATACCCTTTGTCATTCCGTTTGTAATTTCTTCAATATTCATTTGCGATCCCATAAAGTATATACATATATTCTGAATCCTTATAGATACAGAAGTCGATTTAGCCATGTCCGTCTGTCAGTCAGTTGAAATCATTTTTTCTCAGCTCCCCGATGTCGTACGGACACGATATTGGTAGCAAACGATCAGATTTTCCCGAGATTCTTGCTATTGAAAATCACCAAAATCCGGCAATAACGAGATATAAGCAAAACAAATTTTCTTTACACAAAAATTATTATAATTGTGTTTAAGACACGCCTTTTTGAAAATTTGAAAAAAATTCACTAATTGGCCCAGAACCAGTAAAGATATGGGCGAAAAATCTTATGGACTTAAATTAATATCATAAAAAAAGTCAAGTTTTTCAAGACTTTAAATACCTTTCGGACATATAAATACATACGTACATATAAGTATACGTATACACACATACATATGTACATACATAAATACACGTAGTGAAGGGTAAGATTTAGCACAGCTGAATATAGCGCTCTTACTTGTTTTTAAATTTTTTTTAAAATGTATTTATAGTTGACAGAATAACTGTGAACATAATTTAAATAAGTTTTAACTGGATAATTTTTTACCTTGGCACTGGACAATCTATTTTATTTATTCTATTTGTTTAGTCTTCACCAGCATTCTGCTGATTTTTCTATTCATAATTATATTTCTTATCCAATTGACTAAATTTCCAAATGTTTTTATGACACTCAGGCAGGTTTAAATCAAATTACACAAAGCAAGGTTATATTAAAAAAAACGCATATGCTTTTATATATCAAACACATATTAGCCAGTTACACTAGGAGCCCCTTAAAACAATGCAGGTTGAAGACACACAATTCTTAAAGACAAAAAACAAACCTCATTGCCCTTAACAAATAATGTCAATGACGCGAGCGATGCTTAATTATCTAGAGTTTAATTATAACTTGTCATTGTTGATAGCATTGTTGTTATAAATAAATATCATGGGATTTCGATCGGTTTAATTTGATTTAAAATACAAAACTGAGGGGATAATAAATTATATTATTTGTGATGCACATACAATCAAAATAATTCCAATAAAACTCGTTATTTAAATACTTATTTTATTTTTAACAAGAAAACAAGGTTTTCTTTTAAGTTAAATATTTTTTTGTTTTTTTTTTACTTTACAAGACCGAATTAAATAAAAATTTATATTTTTTATGCTAAAAGGATAAAAAACGTTTGTTATAAAGTTGACTACCCAGATAATTTTTTATTCTTTTATATGCATCGTTAACCACAAAATGGTTAGAGAACATATTATTGTCGTTTATTTATACTGGTTTGAAATCTTAATAGCAGTGACAAAATTCTTTAAAGTACCATTTTGCATACGTTTTTTTAAAAAACGTTTGTTAACCTTAAAATGTTTGCCAATTGAGTACTTTAAGGCAAAAGTAATATTTTTTTGAACACAGTCGTTAATATTCCTCAAAAATTATGCATTAATACATATATGTTATTTATCATTTAAAACATCATGTTTTAAAAAAAATTTTCAAAGAAAAATAAATTTTATTTTTTAATATTTTTCAAATTTTTATTATTATCTAAATATAAATATAAAATTAGTTGTTTTTTTATTTTACGTTGCATTATTTTATAGTAGATGTCGGCCCTTTTGTTTTTTTGAAAATTGTTTTAAAAAGCTATAAAGGAAATTTTTAATAAATTTTTTACGCTCTTTCTTTGATTGATGCTTTTTAATCAGTTTTAAATGTATTAAATGTCATAATAGATTTCAATAACTTATTAAAAATTTTGAAAATGATTCATACCAAACTACATTGTATTTTTAAATTAAAGATATATGAAAAATGCATAAACTTTATTAAAACTAGGTATGGACCCCCCGTTTTATTAATCTCATAACTTTCTAATAAATAATTTTTGAGTCGACTTTTTAATAGATAACTGTTTTAGTGTGTCTGTTACCTAATTAATTTAAAAGTATTTAGTAGATATTATTTTAATTGTTTGTAGATTATTTAAGTTTAATTTCACTACATGTTGGATAAAAACTTTCAAAAAGTTTCTTAATAAACAAATCAATTCAAATTTATTTACGTAATCTAATTTGGAAACTGAAACATATATAAAAAAATGCATTAAAATAAATATATTTTCGAATTTATTTGATTAATATGTCCTCTTTTTCAATCTGAAATAAATGTTTTACTTTTCCCCAATCTATAAGTTTAACTTTTACTTAACATTTTTGTAAAGTTAAGGCATGCTGTGAATGTCATTTTAGATTTATTTAAGCAAATATACTACATTGTCCTCTTTGAAAGAATAATAAAAGTATATTATCCACACCACATAATGGTGTTTTTTTTTTTAAAAATGTGTTGCATGCAATGAGGGCAGTTTCAAAGACGTGTTCTTTTCTGTAAAAAAGTTTGCCCCTTTTGTGTCCTTTCTTTTTTAAATCGCTTTTTTTATAAAGTACTGAGCAATTCACCATAAAGAGATCATTTTAAATAGAAAATTTTACTAAATTTTAAAAATATTCATATTCCTAATTGTGCAGATCTTTTTTATCTTTAATTCGATAGCATAGTTGTTGGCATTAAGAAAACAATTATATAACACAGCAAAAGTCTATATTGAAAAATTTAATATTTTTTTCTGTCTTTATTAATAAAAATAGAAACCTGTCTCTCTTTAACAATATTGCCTTTTTTAAGAAAAGTGCACAAAGAAGGAAACGTTCGAAATAAAGACACAATTTTTGTGTTTGAAAAGGGTAACCAAAAATTTGTCTTTAGTAAATTTTTTTGAAATTTCCCAAAAAGGCATGCCTTACACATAAAGGTAATAACTTTTGTGTAAAAAAAAAAAATTTTTTTTTTGCTTATCTCAAAAATTTTTTTTCTTCTAAAAACTTCCCAAAGGCTTGTCTTACATACAAATATAATAATTTTTGTGTAAAAAAAAAAATTTTGCCTCTATCTCGAAAATTTTTTTTTGCTTATATCTCGAAAAAACTTTTTTTTTTCTTAAAAGGCATGTCTTACACACAAATAAAAAACAAAAAACAATTTTTTTTGCTTATACAGTCCACTCTCACTAAACGAAACCCTCGAAAGGCGCAACTCCTCTATTATTGCAACTCGAAATTGTTTGCATTGTTCTCTCAGTTAACGCAACTTTTCAAAAAAAAACCTCAGTTATCACAACTTTTCTCCCAAAATGATCATTTTGTAATTTTAACTTAGATATTTTTTTTACATACATATTTCGAAATTGAAGCGATCGCAAATGTTGACACTACTCCAGCGTTTCCCAAAATTCAATTTTAGAATGCTATTGATTCTTTAAACATTTGTCTTCAATGGGCCGAGGAAAATAGAATAGCCTTAAAAGAATAGCCCATAAATATTTTTAAGTTTATTGAATAAAATTTTCATACAAAATTTGTTCAATAAACTTGAAAATTTGTTATGAACATGGGGGATTATGTTTCTTCAAAATCTTCGAGAAATTGAAGTGCAGAAAAATATTTCATGTAACAAAATTTTAGATTTTTTTGATTGATTTTTTAACATTTATGTTTACAAATTCAAATCTGTATATCCGTTGTACATTAGAATGTGTATTTTTTATTTATTTGTAGTGTTTTTATGTTTTCTTAAAATAAAATGAATGAGTTTATTAAAAATAAATGATTTAAATGTATGATAAATTTACTTAATTTACTTTTTTTCAAATTAAACCATAAAAGAGAATTAGCGCCCTAAAAAATTGAGACTCGGCTATCGCAACCTTAGTTTTCGCAACGGCCAAAATTTTTATTAGTTGCGTTTAGTGAAATGCACTGTATCACGTTAATTATCGGGTTTTGCTGATTTTCAATAGCAAGAATCTGAGGAAATTGATTGTTTAATACCAATAACGGGTCCGTACGATATCGGGGGGCTGAGAAAAGTTGATTTCAACAGACTGACAGAGGGGCATGGCTAAATCAACTTCCCTATCTATAAGGATCCAGAATATATATACTTTATGGGGTCGCAAATGAATATTGTAGAAATTACAAGCAGAATGACAAACTTATATATACCCTTGTCACCTGTGGTGAAGGGTATAAAAAAAATCTGGAAACCCTATAACTAAGTAACTGTTTGTTTGTTTGAATTCACTTTTTTTTTTAATTTGTCGACAAATTCTCTAAATTTGTTTAATAAATTAGATATTAAAATTTTTTTTGTGTAATTATTTGGAAAAGAAATGCCATTTATGTTTAATGATATTCAAATGAAACTTTCGTTTCTACTACTTTTTTTTTTCTTGACATAACATAATAACATATATGTAATTATACATAAATATATATTTTTTTGGTTATGATCGAGTTTAAAAATTTTATTTTTGGTATATTTTTCCATATCTGTAATCGTTATATTTTTTTATCACTTTTATGGTCATACCTTAACACTGAAGGTCTCATAAAAGACTTTACTTCAGTGTTTTAAAAACCAGAAGTCAAAATGACCAATATTTATTTTTTTTTTATCAAAAGTTTACAAAATAAAATTTACATATATACATATGAATGTATGTATAAATATTGTTTACAAAACTTTGATAAATTTTAGAATTGATAATGAATATGGCTGACCCCCCAAATTAATTAATAATTCTTTAAAGAAAACTCAAAAGAAATCTTAAATAATACTAAATCTATTTTAATTTTTATAAAATTTGTTTGTTTATAATCGAAAAGTCTTAAATTGATTGTTGTTGTTTTATTTGTATTGAACTTAAATGATTGGGTTTTGTTTAGTGACTAAACAACAATTATTTTTATATGAATGTATGTAAATATATTTATTGTTGTTGTTGCTGCTACTGCGTTTTTGTTTGTTATTATTTTTATTGTTGGATTTTGAATTTTTGTTTTAAATATTATTGTTGTTTTGATTATTATTTTTTTTTATTTATGTATATATTTTGTTTTTGTTATTTGTTATTTGCATATGAGCAGACTTTTTTGGTTTATTTTGATAATTTAACCGTGACCTTGAACTACTTTTTGTAAGTGTGTCTTTTACAAGCTCTGAAGAACATACAAACGCACTTTAAAAAAAATAATATTTAATAAAGTTTAAGCTGGAAAAGCAATAAATTGTTTTTGTAGAATTTTTTAAGAAAAAAATATTACTTTAATTGACTTGCAATTCGCACTTGATTTTGATAACTCTGTTTATTGCAAATATGTATTAATAAGTCTGTGAACTTCTGACAGAACGTCTAAAATCGAAATAAGAAAAATACCAAGTGATTAATCATAATCTTAAAGACACTTTGTTAAGACTAATCAGCGTCTATTAACATACGAACGATAAAAACGAAACGATTTTATTCTAGTTTTATTAAAAATGTTTTTTTTCTTTGCTAAAAATTTTATTTATACAAGTAGTTTTTTTAATGCTTTATATTGTGTTTTCTTAGTAAATATTAATAAATTTGTATAAAAATATTTGTTTTATTTCCAGTTCTTCCGATCCAGTTATGGCCACAAATAATGATGGCGGAACAATAGCACCAAATCAGTGGCAGCGTAATTCCCTGGCAGCCGTATCAGTTCGGCATGCATTCAAAGCGTATGGCAAAAAGAAAAATACGAATCAGGTCTTGAACAACTTGAATATGACAGTACCAAAGGGCACAATGTAAGTAAATAATTATTTTTTATAATTTAATTTTTTTTTAATTACTACTTCTATACCCTTTTTGTAAACATCAGTTAGTCATTCTTTAAATGAAAAATTTCCTATAGTTTCTCATGTATAGACATGTAAGCAAGCAAATACATGTAATTGTGTATACATATGTACAAACATACTTACATATACTCCTAGTTGTATGTATTCCTTTAGTTGTTTTTCTTGTTGTGTTTTATCTACATATATGTTTGTATGTGTTTGTGTCTGTGTCTCTCTTCTGTTTTAAACCAGTTTAGTTTTTTTAATTAAATAAATTTGTTATTGAGCAACAGGAAATATTACAATTTAGCTTTTTTGTTGCTGCCTGTTCTCTAGAATGTCAGCAACTTAGGGTCTTTCAAAATGTGTAAGTTGCAGTGGAAATTTTTTTGTAAACGTATAGGAATTTTTATGTATTTTTTCCCCCTTTTTTGTTTTTTTTTGCTTTATTTTGTCTTGCAATTTAAGAAGATTTTTTAAAAAGTAGTTTTGCGGTTTTAAGTTAATGATGAAATAAAAACAAAATATCATTAACCTTGGCAAAAAAATTTACTTAATATGTTTATATATTGATTAAAAAAATTGACAATTTAAGAACATTCAGTAACAAGACTTTTGTTATAATTTTAAAGATCAAAAATATTATTTAAAACATATATATAGCATCTTTTTGAATTTTAATGTAGATACAGAATTTAAAAATTATACAAATGAAAAATTTTGAAATAATGCTTTAGTTTAGAGTTTCTAGAAAATATTCTGTTGATAGAGAGTTTATTAGAAAATTATATTTCTAGAAATTTTTTTTTTTGAAAATTTCCTTAAAATAAAAAAAAAATATTAACAATAAGCAAATTTATTAACAGTTTTTTACAAAAAGAAATTTTTATAAAAATGTTTCACTCAAATAAAATATACATATCGCACACCCAGTTGAAAAGTGACACAACTCAAAATTTTTAATTTTTCAGAAATCTAAATAAACTGTTTTTGACGTAAATAGAAATAGTTAAAAGCAAAAACTTTGGACCATTGAATTCGAATTAAAACTATTTAGCATTTAGCGTAGGGATCTATTACCATTATATTTTCTGACACAACTAAAAATAAGTCACTTTTATTACTTGCAACTTTATACCAATTGAAACATAACAACAAAACAAAAAAAAAAAAAATACACTGATATTTTTCTTATAGATAAACAAGTGTATTGTGCATAGTTTAAGCATATAAAATCGAAAAATGAAAGTTTTGAGTTGTGTCACTTTTGAGCGCGGTGTGCGATATGTTTATCCTGCAAGGTTTTTAAAATCGAAAATAAATCAAAAGTTTTTATTATTAATAAAATCAAAAAATTGAATATGATAGTTAAATAAAAATTATTTTGGTTGATCATCATCGGCAAGTTATAGTACTTAAAATCAACTATTAGGGCAACGGTAATTAATGTTGTTCCAAATGCGTCGTTTAGTCTTCAACCATTAAACTTGCGTGAATCCATTTTTTTAAGTAAAGAAATAAGGTGGCAATATATTTCCTATTAAACATATGGGATTAAACTGATCTTGTGTCTTTAAAACTGATATGTTAAAAAATAAAATCAGCACCAAGAAAAGATTTTAACATTTTTTACAAATTTTTTATTTAACTATTGTTTTGTTTATTCGTATTTAAATTTTGTGACTTCTATTCAATTCAAATATGCCGTTGGCACATTTTTTTTTATTAATTGATTAGTTTTTAAAATAAAAATGTGTCAACGATGTTTTACATATTATTTTTTGTGTATTTTTTAAATAAATGATAATAATTAAAAACATGCGATTTATTTGCAAACTTTTGCAGTCTGTTATTATACCCTTCACCACAGGTGGCAAGGGTATACATATGTATATAGGGTTGCCATTCCGTCTGTAATTTCTACAATATTCATTCATTCAATATAAAGTATAAACATACACAGAAAAAATATCGATAAATTTTAGTTAACCAAATTTTTTTTTGAAATTAAATTTATGGTTTAACAAATTTTTTGTTAATACAATTAAAAATTTTGTTGGTGTTTAAAAAAACAAAAGATTCAAAATTTAAAGTAATTAGCTTTTGAAAATATGGAAAATTGCAAAATAAACAAACCAAAAATTCTTTTAATGTTCTTGCCTACAAAACCAAGTAATCATTGTTCAAATCCCGGTGAAGACAAACAAATTTAATCGTGGTTTTCGAGTATTAAAAATTAAGTGAAAAAGAGGGGTAAAAAGTATAACATCATAGGAAGGCCAGGCACCTCTTGGAATCATTAGGAAGGTCATGCAGTGCCACTTGGGAACATTATATATAACAATTTGTTTTGTTAATATGCAAATAATTTTGTTGACTTGACTGTTAACAATTAGCTTACAAATGTCGTTATTGTATTTATAAATTCTACTGTTAGTTGAGTTTTAATTGTATTTACAAAAAAATTTATTGTATTTACAACACTTTTTTTCTGTGTATATTCTGGATCCTTATAGTTAAAGAAGTCGATTAAACCATGTCTGTCTGACCGTGTGTTGATTGAAATGAAGTTTTCGTAGCTTTTGGAAATATTCCCAAGAAAAGCGGTATTAAAAACTGGCAGTATACATCAATATCCGGCTGAGATATAAGCAATAAAAGACGACCACGTTTTTTTTGCATACAGATGTGATGATATGCTTCAATGTTATCTGACGATAAAAAAAATAATGATAAAGATTTAAATGCTATAGGGTCGTGTAACGGTTGCTATTTTGAAGAGAACGAGTTTGCGATGGTGTTTTCTTAGGGTACATACTAAGGCCTTTTTCATTTGTTGAGAAACAAATTTAATATGTATATCTTACGTATGTATGTATATCAAACACTTTTCGCCATTGCATTGACACAGCGAAACAAAAAATAGTTTTTCGTTGGACACTTATCTTATCTTCTAAACATGTAACAAATGGATTGTAACAGAAATTAGGAAGCTGGGTTTTCACCTGGTGTTTGATGTTTTTGTTACAGTTAATAGCTAATAAAGAATGCCTCTGCTATAAACATCGCCTTAAACAAATGTTAAAAAAATTACCAGGTTTATACACACATGTTTGAAGCATTTACATAAGGCGAGCGTTTTAATTTATTTTTATTAGTTTTTATGTGTTTTATGAGCGTTTTGGTGATTTCCTGGAGTATGCCTTATATCTAAGGGTCAATTTTGGCCTGACCTTTGCAAAATTCGAAAGAAGAGATTTTTTTTCTTTAAAATAATTTTTGGTGACCGACTGGCATCGTTTACTCAATCGGTACTATATACCTCAAGGTAAGCTTTTAGCAATCTTAAGGCATAATGTCTTTCCTACCTGTGTTTGCCCGAAAACATCATTGTTTCTTATTTTTAAAATAGAAATTTCTGTGAAACAATAATTATTTTGAAACTTTAATTTATTCAGTGGTGCTTTGCTGTAATCGGGTTGAGTTTTTTTTGTATTAAAATAAATTCTAATTTGTAAGTTTAAAATGCGTGAAGTATATTGAACGACCTCAAATAAGGTGGAAAAGTACTGCAGAAAACAAAACTCATTAATTGCAAGTTATAAGAGTTTATATTTGCTCCTTTTCTTGTTGATCGTAAAAATTAAATAAATTTTCATCTAATTTCGACCACTAATTATTATGAATTTACATACATATTTCCATTAATCTCTTATACTATATTTCTATGATTATATAACATTTATAAAAAAAAAAAGAAACTCTTCTCATTACAAAAGACATGTGTTGTGGAAACAAGTAATAAACTCAATGTGTTTCTTTATTTATTCATTGTTTCCACAACAAAAGCAATACAAGTGTGAAAAATATTTGTTTTTTTTCTCACCTTGTTTTTTTAACCAACTTAGTTGGTGGACTTAGATTAAAATGAAAGTCCAAAATACAATACAACTTGTATCGTTTTTTTTTTGTACAAAATCAACATGCTAAAAAATAATTGTCGTTATACAATTTGCAAATGCCGAAAACCAAAATAAAAAAAATGGATACATATTTACAAATCAAACATATACATGTACATACATACATATGTATGTACATATAAAATATGACAAAATTGAAAAAGAAAAATAATCATCAACCATTCATTTTGCTTTGGCTCTTTGTGTTAATTATATACCATCTGCCAATTTAATAACGATTATTACAAAATATTTAACCTTAATTCTTTTTTGATTTCATAAGATCTTTTATTGCTACAAAATGTTTTCAAGTAAATTTTCATTTTTCTATGAATCTATTAAGTATATTTGTTTTGATTTTATGCAATTTTTTGTTTGTGTTTTATTATTGTAATAACAAGTTTTTGTTATTTGTTTAGCTTTTTCTATGAGATTTCAAAATCGAAACGTTCGAAGGTGCTTAGACATGCGATTGTAATTAGAGCGATTATCTAGATACAATATATTTTACTACAAGTTGTTATAGAATCGAAAATATTTATTAAAATAAAAACATTTGATTGAAATTAATAATTTTCTGCTGCATTCTACTTCAAATAAATACATAAATTTTGTTAAATTAAAATTTGATTAAGGCTAATTTTGATTATTTGTAATATTTGTTAGTTTCGTCTAAATTGTAGCGATTTCTTAATGCAAAGAAAAATTAATTATTTGTTTCATGTTTTCGAAAGCATATGCCTCCTAAGATATTAAGGAATTTAAAAAAAGCAGGTACTTTTGTTGTTTTTTTTAAACTCAGCTTTTTATGACTTTTATTGGTTGTTAAGTGGTCAAAATTCCACCTTATTTTCCAAATTTCAAGCAAATATATATTAATGTTCTTTGATATTTAAAATTTTAAAAAGAGTTTGTAATCATGCAATTTTCGTTATGTAACTTATAATTGATATTACTCGTAACATGCAACATTCTTATAGAACCGTAACTTTTCTCGGTACGTATCGGGAAACTTACTTTTTTTTAGAATATTTTATTCATTTTTTTTTAATGAATACTATAATATAAAATTAAAAAAATAAATTTGAGGCAAAATAAGTAAAAATTTGTATATTAAATTAAATTAAAGTTAAGTTGAAAATTAAAATAAATTATGTTAAAAAAGGATTTGATGACGCAGGCTCAACTTATTAATGCATATATCATTGATACGACTAAATATTCCTGAAAATGCTTTTTATATAATTTTTTCTAATGGATTACAATGGAGTACATGCATTAAATGTTCATATGACTATGCTGACAAACTAGCATTAATTAAACATTTGTGAAAATCCCTATTCGACGAGTAACTGCCCGAACGCAGAACGACTTACTGGCAACACCTCATACATATATTTCATACTTTTGTGCCACAATATTATTATTTAATAAAAGATAATTTTGCGGATACTAAAACCATCTTTCTGTGATTTAGTTTACTTTAAAGTCCTTTGTCTCCAAAATATATTACTACACTCAAAGAAAGACCTTCATCCAGACAATGAATTTCTACATTGCATCAATGAAATTGTCATTAAAAGTTAGCTAATGAAGCCATTCATTGCATTCATGAAGATTGTTTTATTACATTTATAAACCTTATATGAGAAACTATGTCACCAAAGAAATGAAACCAGTCATTGACCCAAGGAAGTCGATTCATTAAATTAATAAAACATTTTCATTAAAAAATTTAAAGCCATTTATTAGTCAAATGGAATTTTTTTATTTGATTATCAACATTGTTAGGATAAATTAAATTTATTTATTTACTTTAAATTTTAAAGTTTGTTGTTACTTTAATCTGTCTATATGCTGCATTTCACTGGTGTTAATCATCAATAGACTTTCAAACTATTTCTTGAAAAGTTTCAAAAATAGTTAATGTTTAAGTAAGAATTCAAAAACATATTGAATGAGAATTCTAAAAAATCTAAAAAAAATATTTAACCAGATTTTTTTCTAAAAACCAAAAACCAAATATTTTTTTTTTATTAATGTGTTTCTTTTTCCCATATACATCTAGTTAGCCTTGGATTTATTGACATTTTTCCTTATATTAATGTAAATTTTCATTAAAATAATGCAGAACATTTAATGAAAACGTTTCATTGTCTGAATGAATGTTTTTTCTATTAGTGTATTAGTGCTATTGTTATTTGAATACCTTTTTGAAGCTAATTTCTATTTATCCCTCTAATATTAACATAAATCACAATTTTCCTTTTTTTGTTAATAATTTTTTCTTAATTTGCTTCTTTCAGTTATGGCTTACTTGGCGCTTCAGGCTGTGGTAAAACAACTTTGCTGTCGTGCATAGTCGGCCGTCGTCGCTTAGACTCTGGTGAAATTTTCGTATTGGGTGGGAAACCGGGTACACCCGGCTCCGGTGTGCCCGGTAAACGAGTCGGTTATATGCCACAAGAAATAGCACTTTATGGTGAATTTTCCATACGTGAGACAATGATGTATTTCGGTTGGATATTTGGCATGGGTACAAAAGAGATTGTCGAGCGTTTACATTTCCTGCTGAATTTCTTGGATTTGCCATCGGAGAAACGTTTTGTGAAAAATTTAAGTGGTGGCCAACAGAGACGTGTTTCGTTTGCCGTGGCCTTAATGCACGATCCCGAGTTATTGATTTTAGATGAACCCACAGTTGGTGTAGATCCTCTGCTGAGACAGAGTATATGGAATCATTTGGTTCATATAACAAAATCAGGCCAAAAAACAGTTATAATCACAACGCATTACATAGAAGAGGCCAGACAAGCGCATACCGTAAGTTAGAAAATTCTAAAGAGAGTTTTTGCCTTGAAGATTTAACGTTCATTAATAATGAGATTCGTTTTTATACCCTTCACACATGTGGTAAAGGTATATATAGGTTTGTGATTCCGTTTGTAATTTCTACAATATTTATTTGCGACCCCATAAAGCATAGATATATATTTTGAATCCTTATAGATAGGGAAGTCGATTTAGCCATGTCCTTCTGTCTGTCTGTCTGTCTGCCTGTTTGTCAGTCTGTCTATCCGTTTGAAATCAAGATTTTTCAGCCCCTCGATATCGTACGGACGCGTTAGAAGTATCAAACAATCAGAAATTCTTCTGAAATGTTTGCTATTGAAATCCAGTAAAATCGCTTAATAATTGACCGAGATATAAACCAAAAGAGACGACTACCAATTTTTTTTTACTCAAAAATTATTATATTTGTGTGTAAGACATGCCTTTTGGGGAATTTCAAAAGAAAAAAAAAATTCCGAGATATAAGCAAAAAAAAAATTTAACGAGATATAAGCAACAAAAGAAATTTTTTTTTACACAAAATTATTATATTTGTGTGTAAGACATGCCTTTTGAGTAACTACAAGAAAAATTTCTAGATATGTATAAGCAAAAAAATTTTTAGAGATATAGGCAAAAAAAATGTTTTTTTTTACACGTTTATACATACATAAATTTACGTCGTGAAGGGTATATAAAATTTGGCACAGCCAACTATAAAGCTTTTACTTATTTTTTCTTTAAATATCTATTTTATTATTATACTTTCTGATATATTTGAGTGTTGGCTTAAATAAAAGAAGGCCAAACACATATTATTATATGTGTTTGGCAAAACAGAAACGAAGTTAAATCAGAGACTTGTTGATTTTACACTGAAAATGCTTTTCAAATTAAGAATATGTTTTGTTTAACATATTTTTTATATAAAAAATTCAAACGAGAGAATCATTTGTTATAGTTTTTCTATACAATTATAATTCTATTCTCTCAGTAAGTACTAAATATTATTCAATTAAATTTTCCCCCTACGAAGTTGTAAATAAGCAGTAACTTTGGAGGAGTAAATTGTTAAAAATGTATTTGTCTGCTGTCTAAACTGCTTGTTTAGTTGACAAGTGTCAATAACTTTTTAAACTTAATAAACTTTATAGAATATTTTTTTTTTACAAAAACGCAATAACAACAGATGAAGCTGACTGCAAAAAATTAATAAAAGATATCATCGACATGATTAATGTTGCCATATGATAAAAATACATTAAACACGATTAGGAATAGTGTGCTCCGTTAAAAGTATTTTGTAGAAAAACCACAAACAATTGAAAATAAGGAGTTTGTCCTTGGCTGGTTTAAACCTTGTTGTAACTCCTTTCAGGGCTTTTTTTTTATAAGTATGACAATTTCAGAAAATGTCGGCAAATCTTTGCGTACATTGTGATAAAGAAGATGAATGAATAATGTATAGTTGTGTGTGAGTTGTTAAAACTTTATAAAATAAATTAGTGCACAAAACATGGAATATTTTAAAAGCCTAACAAAAGTAGCAAATAAATTTATATTGAAAAACAAAAAATATTTTAAACTCAAATCTTCAAGATAAAACCGAAACTAAAATACTAAACTTTTTTTTTTAATAATTAAGTGTTCCTTATTCTATTCAAATTACAGATAGGTTTAATGCGCTCTGGTAATTTATTGGCCGAAGAATCACCCAGCGTTTTACTATCCATGTATAAATGTATCAGCTTAGAAGAAGTATTTTTAAAACTATCCCGCATTCAGTCACAAAAGGGCGATATATCTCAGGTTAATTTCAGGTAAGTTATCTCTACAAACTCCTTTAAATTGATTTATCTTAAACCATTAATGTTTTATATAAATTTCATTTTAAATGCATGTTTTTTTATTTTAAAATTATTCGGTTTTTTTTTTCATTTTTTTAATTTTTTTGCATCCACCAAAACCAAAAACAAAAACTCTACAACCATCAACAACACCAACCACTACTATTTTCAAATTGATGAATAATTTAATCAATATTAAAAAAAAATCCATACAATTTGCATCTTGTACTCCTTCTTCCTACCACATATATATGTACGTTAAAAATAAATTATGCCATCATCCGATGATATATGACATTTTCATTGTCATACATACATAAATTTTTTGTTATAACATTTTGCTCACATCTCTATGTATGTTATCCATAATGTATTACGTTGTCTATAATGATGATGATGATGATAATGATATTAAATAATTGTGATCATAATAATGATGGGTGTATGTAATTGTTGCATTGAATGTGTTAATTGTTTTAAAATAAATTATTCTGTGTCTGCTGAAAAATCAATTACAAAAA
>NDXZ01048789.1:1834-14460 GCA_003055125.1 Paykullia maculata
AGCATGTGCATTTTGCTTTTTTAATATGTGGACTTTTTTTATTTGCAATAAACAAATATTACAAATTTTTGTAAACTTTTCCCCTAAGTAAAAATATTTAGCAAAAATCTGCATGATGTTGTTTCTTGTAAGAATATGGTTCCAATAAAATTACACTGATTACATTTTTATATATATTCTATGATTCTATGAATGCAATGAAATTAAAGTACTACGTATTACCTAGGCTATGGTCACATTATTCAAGTATTTCTTTACAAAAAAAGACGTTACCTCTGCTTTGTTTATATATCTTTTATATATGTTTAATATTGTTAAAATCGCAATGGATATATGTGTTTGATTTATGTGTGCTTCTCAAAAAGTCTTTCAAGCACAAACAACGTTAAAAATTTTCTTTCCTAAAATAAACTTCCTACTTGTTTAAATATTTTTATGTATAATTCAATATTTTGTTTTTACTTTTCATTTAAAAAACAAAAAAATTTTAAGTAATTCCATGTTTTTTTTACCAGAAATTTTTCGATAATTTTCGATTTTGATAAAATTTTGCGAATGTATGTAGTAATGCATGATATACCCTGTAGCTTTGAATTATTGAAAATTTCGCAGTGGAACCTTCGTTTTAAAGGTCATAACTTTTGTTGTGGTTAGATTTAAAAAAAAAAATTATTTTTGATTACAATTGGCAAATAACATGGAATTACTTTATTATATTCTTGACTTTTAAATAATAATAATCTTTAACTGCCTAGCCCACGAAATGCGAAAATTATTTCTAGAAAGTTCTTACTACATTAAGAAACAGATACCAAAAATAGTAACGCTTTTTTGGGAAAATATTTGACTAATGCGAAGGTAGCTTAAGGTGTTAATATTATTATTAAAAGCAGATGTGTATACTTGTCCCAATCACTTTTGGATTCACAAAAAATAATAACAAAATTATTTTTAAATTAATTTAATTAATCATTTAATTTTCTAATAGCTTTAAAGACTTCAATTAAAATAAAAAAAATAAAAAAATTATTATCTGTAGGAGGAATTTCGATGCAAATCACTATGATTATGGGTTTCTTAACAAATAAACTTTATTCTAAAATTTATTTATAGATTCAAAGGATCAACATCAACAAAGTAAAAAACCAATAAAGACTAACAAACACGCAATTCAAAATATGCTTGCCCTGCTTATAATAAAATGTTGTGGTGGCCAAAAGCTTTACGTTTTAAATAAAACAAAATAGTTTTCATTAAACTATTAAACTTCATTTAAACTATTAAAGTTCATTAAAAAAAAAGAGTCACTTTAAAATTGTTTTACAAAAGCCATGCAGTGGTATCTCTCGGACCATTTTTTTGAAAATTTAAAAATGAAAAAAAAAATTAATAATAAATGGAATTGTGTAATTACAAATTACATTAAAATGTGCAAGAAAGATCATCAGTAGTAGTTTCAATCAAGTATTTTGTTTAAAAAAAAAATTTGTTCTTTGACTAAAAAAAAATATAAACAAATGCATACATACATACATACATACATATAATAAAATTTAATGTTATGTAAAAAAGAAAACAAAATATTACCAATATTATTGGTTTTAATGAATGATTAGTTTATAATTTTTACTTTCGAATATAATATGTGTTTTACATACCTCTGCCAAAATAGTGCCGGGAAGTCATTTGTTTTAATTATTTTTTGATAATTGTAAATTTTCTTTAATTTTTCGATAGTTTTGTTAGACGATGAAGGTAGCATGAGTAAATGTTCTTTTTTTAAATAATTCTTTCATTCAGTTTTATTTTTAAGTATAGAAAAATAAATTTCAATTAAAATTATGGTTAAGGAAAAGAAAAATGTATAAAAAAAGATCCAATAAATAAAGACTTCCACAGATACTTAGTATAAATAAAATAAAAAAGAAATGCAATAAAGCTTAAAATAAGAAATTGGTCAGTAAAAAGAGTTAAAATAAAAATTAAAAAAACAAAACGATTAGAAAAAAATAAGTAAGACATGAATAATAAATTTTTAAATGTTTTTTTTTTAAATTTAAAAATATTCATTATTTGCAGGCACATCACAAAGTATTTGCATTGCAAAAATATTTACATAAATATCTGAAGCTTTTCTATAAAAAGCCTTAGTATATCAGCAGCTGGTTTCATCAATATTTTCCGTAAATAATATTACGTTGCAAATAATGAATATTTTTTTAATTTTTTTAAACTATTTAACCGGCCAAAAACATAATCAATTTTTAAATTTTTAAAGGTTTCCGAAGGATAGGCCATCTAACGAGTAAAATTTGAACTACCGTTTTTTTTTTGTTTGTTTCTGAAAGGTAGGATAACATTCATTTATTTATTCTATGTTCGATGTTTCCAAGATAGGATGCTATACGCTGAATCAAAAATGGGAAATATTAAAAACGTACTTCCGAACGTGCATCAATTCGTAAAGCAAGTTTATGAAAGTGAATGAACAAACAACTCGTGTACATTCTCGTTCGGTGAATTCAGCCGAAAATATTGCTGCTGTTGCCCTGGACAACTTGCCCAGACTGTACGTGCACATACATCAACATCGACAATTAAGGCCTTAAAACACGAAATCAACGACAACAAAGCCGAAGCAGTCGGAAAAATACTTCAAAATTGGTTTGATCGGATGAGGGTGCTGTCAGGCCAGCCGTAGCGGCCATTTCATTCATTATGGTTTATTCATTTTTAGCCGATTTTAAATAATCTAGACAATAAAATTTAAACGTACATTTTATTCCCACTGTCGGAATTGCAATAAATTGAGCATAAAAAACTTTAGGTATACATATTTAATCGTTCTTGACCGACTATAATTTTCTAACTTGTTTAAAATAAAAAAAAAAATTGATTATGAATATGGGGTATAGCCTTAAAATAAACACCAACAGCCGTATTTATAACAAAAATTTAGCATGGACTTAGCATAAGTGTCATTTTTAATGTTAACTTAAAATCAAACTCTTATTATTGGCAGCTAGAAATTCATTATAAATAAACTCTTTGCCAACCTTCTGCTTAGCCTAATCGGTTTGCTAGTGAAAAGAAAGTTGTGTGCGATGTATACGTTGTTTCTAATTTTTCGTTATAGATACGGCCGCAAATAAATAGAAAGTAAAATACTTTTACAAATTAAATTAACAGCCAAAAAAAAGATATGAGTTTTAGTTTAATTTTAAAACAATTTCACCTTGTTTTGTGTGACTAAAGATGGCCAATTAGGACTGATAAATCAATTATCCAATATGATTTTGTTTAAATGTTTTTTTTTTCAAAATATGTGTATAATACAAACAGTATGAAGTTAAAAATTTAAAGCCAATAAATATTATTATTTTAAGCATTCAATAAATAATATGTAAAAAAATGTTTAAAAGACCAGTTAAAAAATATGAGATTCTATTTAATAAAACTTTTTTATGACTTTTTTTGTTAAAAATTAAAGTTTTTTTTAAAGAATTTTTATTTTTTAAGATGAAGAGTTTTAAATTGGCAACACTTTTTTCTGTTAAATGACGCATGGCATTCTCAAAGCACTTTTACATCAATAAGAAAACACTTTATTTGCCATTGAAATCATAAAGGCAATTGGAAACAAAAAACAACTGAAGGCAATAATGGCGCCACATGCCAGATAAACTTATATTTCACCAAATGGATTTGTTAGCTCCGTTCGCGCGATGTTGCATCTTAATGCCGATTAACCATAAGCAATTAAGTGCTTTAACGCAACAGTCAATGCATTATTGCCTTAATTCGAATGTACATGCTTAAATCATACAAATTCGAACAAATTTTTAATCGAATCGGTTACTCTGTAACCCCCCTGATTTACTCCAAAGTGTGTTAAAAAATTTTAGTTCTCCACCTGAGAAATCGATATTTTTATAAATTTTTCTTAAACTGTATTACAGTGAGTAATATGACTCTGGAAAGGCTTTTTACAATTCTTTCCTGCAATAAGTTTTGGTAGACTATTTTACTTTAGAATCAATTTTTCTGAACTTTTAAAAATAAGACAGTACAGAATAAAAATTACAAAATTGTATGTTTCATATAGTCGATTTTGATAATCCCTGTACGTCCCTTCCAACATCTCTCGGAACAAGATTATTCAAATTAAAAAAAAAAATTAATGAAACGCCCTACTTTTTACATGTATATTTAGAAAAATAAAACTTAGTAAGTACTTGAATGAAATTTTTATCAAACTGTTCAATTTTAAACATTTTTTTAACAAAATTTTCCTAAATAAAAGTAAAACAATAATTAAATTTAAAAAACAACATACATAAAAATGGTTGTCATGAAATTTAATTTCTGTCGGAATTGGAATTGAAACTGACACAAAATTACTTTAAATTCATGAATTTCGACATTTCGTTTTTACACACATACATATATTGGAAATTATGATACTAAAGTATTTGTTTGCTTATTTCAAATTCAATTACGAAAGCGACTAAATTCCCTGACAACCCTTCTTTAACTCACAAAACAACATGACATTTCTTAAGATATTAAATAAATAAATAGCAAGTCAAAGAAAATACACATAATAAAATCACAAAAGCATGCTCAAAACGTATCCCAAGGAGAAATTATTAATGTTTATTAATACGAATAGACATTAAAGGAGAAAAAGCTTAGAGAATAAAGAAAAAAAAACTAAACGAATCGAATCGAAACTAAACTTGAACTTGAACTTAAATAAACTCAATTACCTGAATGACTTCTCGACGTATTTTGGCAGATGAGCTTGGAGCGTTAATAATGACAGTGATGATGTTGATAATGCATTTGCATCCACTGAGTACTTATTATTATTGATCTTAGTGGTAGTACTTTGGGGAGTTATTGCGTAGGCGTTGTTCTTAGGCGAGCCTTTTGTGAGAATATTCGCAACATTATGACCATTTAAATGTTTTTGTTCTAAACACGTTTTCTCAATTTCTATTTCAGTTGCACGTTGTGGTGTTAATGATTTGCCATTCAATTGTGTGGATTTTGTAAAACCATTAGTTTGCTGTTGTTGTGTATTGTTTAGAATTTTTTTTGTTTTCATATCATCTGTTGAAGTCTTGGTTTGAATACCTGGCTTTATATTGCTTAACTCTTTATTAGTTTTGCTTTTCTGGCTGTTAGGAGGAGTTGAGATGTTTAAAATAAAAATATTTGAACATTTTCAACAAAAGTTACAACCAAATGAATTTAAACTAAACACTGACAGGACAGAACATTTTCTCGTTTGTTATAAAAAGATGTTAAAATCGAATATTCTAGGTATTATTTCAACTAGTACAACAATGGGTTAGAGTGCAATGATAAGTCATTTTGTTTCAATATAATTAAAATGGAGTAAAGGGCAAAACAAATTAAGTTATATTGTTCCGAGAGAATTTGCCTAAAAGCGAAATACCTCTTAACATCATACGTATCGACTAAAGCCATAAAACCATCAGGAAATGCTATGGCATATGAGACCATGGCCGCCAGTTCGCCCTCTGATGACTCCTCCATTGAAACGTCCATAACCGATGCGAGGGATTGACGATGTTTAATAGCATGTTCAAGTAAATCGCCGTTAACACCTTAACGGTAAGAAGTAAAATTAAAAAAGTAAAGTAAATAGGCATTTAAAATATTTGTAAACCAACCTGTAGTCTTATGTTTCAAAAGCCGTGTTTTTAATTCACCAATGCCAGAAAATGAGGTTATGTAGGCATGAGCATGTGTACCTTTAACGGGAATATTAAACAGTTTGCCTGCTAAAACGTTAGAGGTGCCATCAAAACCACCTTTAAATAAATAAAAAAAATTTAAATTAATATAGTATACATATAAATGTCTACAACAAAATGATTTGTGCTATGGCTATTGAAATTCTTATTTTTATTTATTTTTATTATAGTAAAAAAAATATATCGCAAGCGAATGATAACTGTCAAAAAGGAGAAAAATATTTGCATTTGGGGGGATTTGTTATGAAAATGTATACCTGATCTTAAAACTTATTTAAAATTATCTCTTCTATTTGGTATTAGGCTTTTTAACGAAAATTATTAATTTCAAAGGTATATACAAAAATTAAATGCAGTTTTTTTAATTTTTTCTATATTTAAATAAAATGGTATTGATTTTTTTTTCAATAACGGTTTTCTAAAGAGATGTTCTGCTTTTTTTTTAAATATAACTCCAAAACCATGAAAAACTCTAAAATATCGAAAACCAATCATTTTATTTTTCATGTCGACCTAATTTATTTCCTTAACAACTGAATATTTTTTTCTAAAACGACCAAAATATTATTCGAATAAAAATTGTCAACTTTGCAATAAACGTAACCAATAAATTTTTCTAAGGAAAACATTTGACGGCAATTAAACTGTTGCCATAGAAAAGTCAACATTTTTTTCTGATTCAAAAACTTATAAACGATTTAATGTACAAAAATTACGTTTGTTTCAAGAGCAAAACTTTTTGAGTCAAAATCACACTTTCTTGATAAATATCAGGTATATTGATGTATCAGGCGGTGTTACGAGCCCAGCTTAATATTTATATTTGTCAAACTTCATACAAAAAAAAAAAACAATTTCCAATATTAAAAAATTACAAACTCTATAGTATATGTACATATTGTAAATAAAAGAGAGACAAAAATAATTTTCCTGTTGCCATAACCCTGTAAAAAAATGCACATTGATTGTTTTTGAAAATATAAATTCTAAAAACTTCATGAAAATCATAGTTCGAAAGAGTAGACTCAATAAACTTTAAATTTTAAACAAAATTATTAAACCTCTTAGCCAAATAAGACAATAATTTTTAATTTTTTTTTTTGGCTCAAATGTATTGTATTAAATTTTATTATAAAGAATTTTTTTTTGTGATAAATAAAGACTATGTATGTACTTTGAAAAAGTAAGCTTCCCAACACTAGCCGATTGGAATGCATTTTTTAAATCGGCAACGGCTTCATCATCAATACTCTTTGATCGGTATTTTTAGTGTTGGATATAAATATTATCTATATAATTAGCAATTTTTAGGAAATAGTATATAGTGATTGCTTGTTAATATTATCTATCATTTGTTTGTCAATCGCCTGCAAAACATCAGTCACATGCAAATTTCCAATTATTTATAACTTATTCAATAGCTGATCGTCACGTCGCTAAAATAATTGTGTTTATATACATATTGCATTATACATTATGCATATTGCAGTGTCAATTAAAAAATAATACAAATATTCATTACCGATAATGAGTAAGTAATTAATAAGCACAAAAAAATGTTAATGTATAAAAAGTTTTTTTTGCTTTGTTTTTTGTTGTATAGTTTTGCAAAAAGAAAAAGCATAAATAGTGTGTAACAATGCGAATTTGTAGCGAATAAATTTCGACGTGTTTGTTCAAAGCGAAAACATTTGCGCAATCATTAAAATAAAAAACAACAATGGGTATTAAGGAAAACGATAACAAAAATTAATTATCCTGGTACCAAATGGTACTTATACACACAATAACCAAAAGGATAAACTTTTTAAGTAACATATTTAAACAACTTCTTTGCATACGTATTTATATATAGTACATACACATATGTATAAGTGTATCTCAACATGTGTGTATGAATATGACACATGGAATATCCTAATATTATTCACTACAAGTTTTGGCATAAAAGCAAAAAAAAAACCTTAAGACAACCACCCGCTGCTATTTGTTTACAACAAAAATATATTTAAAAAAAAAACCTTAAAATATTTCGAGCAGAAGAAAAACAGGTGTTATGAAGGAGAGACAAGAAACTACTTTGAATGAAAAATAGGAAACATTTGAAAGTGTTTGCTAGACAACTCTTGTACGTTGCTGACGATGATGTATGTATTTGAAAAGTTTTGCTAAAAAATTTAAGTTAAATTATTGAAAATGAATTTAACATAACGTATAAGCATATATGTATGTATGTTTGTATTTGTACATTTGAATAATAAAATTTTGAAGGCACATATGATATTGCATGTGTATATGTCATTAGTTAGCCCCCGCCCTCCAACTAAATTGTTTGATAGTAAAACGAAACTAAGCTGTTAACATTAACAAAGGTGTATAAATCAATGAAGCATTTCTACCACTATTTTCAATTTCTGTTTAAGGTTATACCTTTTCAGTTCTTATGTGTATTTTTTGGCAATATTAATTGATTATAGTAAACAAAATGAGCATGACACCACGTGTATCTTTCATATTATTATTATTTTTTTCTTATTTTTTGGCAATAAAACATTATATCGCTTTTTCCACTTTCACTCTTATTTAAAGTCTATATACTTCGAAACCAATATATAATCATGACCTTAGTTGTCAATCATAAAAAATGACAGGTTAACACATACAGACGACACATGACTTTAATTTAGTATTTCCCAATTTTCTATATTATGATGCAATTTATAATTTGAAAATCAAACATGGTTTCTCTTAAAGGAAAAAAATTAACAAAATGTTATAAAAAAAGGAGAATTTATCAAAGTTTTTTTGTGTTTTAAGCAAATCAATTAACTTGCAAAAAATTACACGAATTGAGTTCGCATAAAACTATACAGTAGCTTCATAGAAGAAATAACTGATTCGTTTCTGAATTGAATAAAATATTATAAATTTAAATTATAATGCATATGCAAATAAAAGTCAACAAAATCGGTTACAAAAAAGGTAAAATATAAAATTTTATTTACTAAAACAATAATGCATTCGGGTAGGTTTAGGGATCTTTAAGAAAGTTTGGGTAACTTCGTTAACGTCATGGAATACATCTAATAATAAGCGTAAAAATTGATTATAGAATTTAAATAAAAAAGTATGTATATAAATATTTTATTAACAAACAATTTTATCACTTATTCAGAGCGAACTGCCATGAAGTTTTTTTCATTCGAAGTATTTGTTATCAGATTTAATGATGCTTGTTTTTTTAGTTGCTTCCTAAACTTATGATATCCTGAAAGAGGTCGACTTATTCTTAAATTAATTGAAAAATATCACATTTAATACCGGTGTTTTGTGCAATAATGCTTTTATTATTTTAACACTATTTATTATATTCTTATCACACGAATAACTAAAAAAAATTGGTTGTTTTATGAAAAAAACTTATAAAATAAAATGTGAGTTTTTTTGGTGGTAGAAGTTTACTATTTCCTTTATATTTACTTTCGCTATGTTTGTAATCAAATTAAACAGTAGATAAAGAAAAGATAGTTATTGCAATGAATGTTGGGAAACACTGTTTTTAATTAAAATATTTGTTTGAGTTATGCCAAATAATTGTCATTTTTAAGGTTATAAATAAGTCACGAATACACATATGTTCATATCTATGTATGAGCATATATATTTCAAAGACTTCTTAAATTTTTATAAATTGAATTTTTGTACTATTAAAAGTAAAGTAAAGGGTAGTAAAACATATGTATGTAAATCTATTAGTAATTATGTTTTAGTACTCTCTGGTTACTAGTTTTATGTTAAAAATAAAATAACTTACCAATATATGAATATTTGGAAGCGGATAGACCACCATCTGGGCCCTGAGCTCGCCGTAAACCAAATTCTAAAAGGTTCACATGTTTACCAGCAACCATGCGATAGCGAGCGGCATTTGTAGCCATTAAACTGTAAGAAAAACATAAACAAATATTGATTATTAAAAATATACTTTTTGCTCACCTCACTCACCTGGCATAATTCACTAAAGTCAAAAGAGTTGTCTCTAATAATTGTACTATAATTAAAGGTCCTTCAAGTTTAATAATTGGAACCCGGGGAAATGCTACAGTACCTTCATCAATGGCATATAGTGTTACATCTTTTGCTGTCAGATTGCCTAAAAAGTCGAAGAAATCATTTTCTGTTCCCTCGGGTAATGTTTGACGCAAGTATTCGATGTCTTTAAAAGTAAAAAAAAGTAAATACAAAAAACAGTTTTTTTGAAACTGATTTAAAATGAATACTTGCCACTTTCACTATAATGAAAACTGTCTAAAAATTTCATACATTCATCAAGACCGGCAAATATGGTAAATTCACCATGGAATGGATTTGTGCGAAAAAATAAATCGAATACAGCGTGGTCGTCTGTTTTGCCAGATTTCCAGTAGGCATACGCCATGGTTATTTGATAAAGATCTAAAATTTTTTAATATATAACAAAAAATTTTTCTTTAATGATTTTTTTTTTTTTTTGTTTAAATTAAAATAATTAAATTAAAAATATATCAAAAACTGTTTTTGGATTATACATTAAGCTTAAATAAATACATATATTATTTAATCATAATAACAAAAATTATTATTATTAAACTTCTCATTCAAAAAATCCTGTAAAAATTTGTTCGTAAGTTAGAACAAATGAGGGTAAAATCAAATGTAATCTCTTAAATTGTCGAATTAACCTAAATGAAATTCTATTGTCTTTTTAACAGAAAGGGTAGATGGATTATTTTAAAAAGCCACACTGCGTTAGAAGTTATTAAACTCTAAATATTTTAAATGGTAAATTACCAAACAATTTGTTTTTTAATATATAAGCCGCTTCCAATTTAAAAATTTTTTTAAAATCAAATTCCCTATTTTAAAGTAAAGAAACTTTTACATTTTTCCACTTATTTCAACATCATCTGCCCGATTGTACAATATTTGCACACATATTTGCGTGATGTAACATTAAACTTGGTAACAAAAATCCAAAAGATGTTAGAAATGTTTCAAAAATTAAAAAAAATATAAACATAATACCGTATAATATAAGGCGGACCTCTTAAAAGCTTTCTCCACCTTCAGAAACTTTTTGAAATAAAGACTTATAAAGGCTTTCATGTTTGAAAAACGAAATTTTTTTTTTACTTGACTAGAAATTTCAAAATCTTTAAAACTTATAAACAGTTTATTTAATTAATTAAAAACAAACAGCTTATTAAAATAAAAATGTATTTTAAATATTTAAAAAAAAACATAAAACAATCATAATTTTAAAAAATTTTTATTAAATGTTGTTCTTAATTTAAATAAATTGTATATAAATTCATATGTAAATAAATCGCAAAAAATTTTGTTAAAAATTTAAAAATATAAAAATTCCATTGTTTACTATAAAAACAAATATGTACATACATATCGTTGGTCGCAGGTAGAAAGGCCCTAACTCACATAATTGTAATTTTACAGGAGAAGGTAAAAACATAATAGAAACTGTATATATAAACATGTTAACTTTATTTATACAATTGCATTTAAAACCGTTATTTTTGAAAATATTGCACTAATTTTTTGTGACGAGGTGTATTTGTGTGAAATGTAAAACGTCCGTTAATTCATTTTATTTTTTATTTATCTTTATTATAAATAGCCCTACTTATTTATATATGTTGTAATGATTGATAACAAATTTTTAGTTATGATCATATTATTCCTTTAATATCACTTTTAACAGAATTTTAATTGATATTAAAATATGTATTATAAGTCCAGTTTTTATTAAACAAAAACACCCTTAAACGTAAAATACGAAATAATTACGTTCGATCATCTTTTATCAGCTTAATTTTAAACCATGCATAATACCAGTTATCAACAATTTGTGTAATTTATTTAAAAACAAGTAAGAGCGATATATTTGGCTGTGCCAAATTTTATATACCCTTCACTGCGTGTATTTACGTTAAAAAAAATGTTGTTTTGTCTATATCTCGAAAAATTGTTTTCTGCTTATAACTCAAAAAAAATGTTTTTTTTTTAAATTTCTCACACAAATATAACTCAAAAAAATGTTTTTTTTTAAATTTCTCACACAAATATAACTCAAAAAAATGTTTTTTTTTAAATTTATCACACAAATATAATCATTTTTGTGTAATAAAAAAAAATTTTGATTTGCTTATATCTTGTTAATTGTCGGTTTTTGGTGATTTTTACTAGCAAGAATCTCGGAAAATTTTCTGATCGTTTGATACCAATAACATGTCCGTACGACATCGGGGGGCTGAGAAAAGTGGGGCTGATTTCAACAGACGGACATACGGACATGGCCAAATCGATTTCCCTATCTATAAGGATTCAGAATATATATACTTTATGGAGTCGCAAATGAATATTGTAGAAATTACAAACGGAATGACATACTAATAAATACCCTTATCACCTTAGGTGAAGCGTATAAAAATCTATATATTCCACTTACAAAATAATTTTTTTTTATCAATATTTATTTTCTTAACCCAAAAAAATGTGTCAACTTATTAAAAAATAAATAGAGCAAGGCTGTGATGGCATCCAATTACTGCCGAAAATGGATTTGAAATGACGAAATTAAGCTTAATACTTCGATTTTAATTAAAGTACTTATTTCTAATAAAACATAACACCTATAACATTGAAATTCATAAAACTAAAGTATCTTCTATCTTCTTCTATATATATAAAGATGAAAAAAATTTGTATGTATGTTTGTATGTTTGTATTTTATAGTTTGTATGTTTGTATTTTATAGCCGTTGGACCGATTTTTTTGAAATTT
>NDXZ01048791.1:0-11349 GCA_003055125.1 Paykullia maculata
TCGCATTATTATTTATTATTATATTATATTATCTCTTATTTTCATATATTAGTTATTGAATCACCACAAATAATACAATTTTACTTAAATAATCCTATTAACTTTTATTTATATATATATTTATTCTTAAAAAAAAGCACTGAAATCTTAAACCACACAATCACAAATGATATTAACAACAATTTTAGAAAAAATAACGGTTTTTGATTAGCGTGTTTTCTTCACAATAAATAAATTTCGTCAAATCTAAATTATTTTAGTACATTTGAAAAAAATTATTCAAAACGAAGAAATTTATTCAGTTGGACTAAATCAGATTTGTTAATTTTAACGTAAATTCTTTATTTCTACGTTTTTTCTTCAATTTGAATAAATTTATTCACATTGAAGAATTTTTATCAATTCGACTAAAAAGGAATTATTAATATGTAAGAATTTTCTTTAATTTAACATGCCATTATTAGAACTAAAATATATGTATGTATGTATGTATGTACAAAAGAACATACATACAAAAAAAAATATGTTCTTCTTCTTCATATGAAGCAGTAAACTTAACAATATATCGTTAAACTAACAGAAAAATTATTCAATTTAACATCTTAAAGGTTGACTATTTGAATAAAAACGTTTGTTGTTTCTACAAAAGACGATTACGATGGCTAACTACCCATTTAACTATATATTTGTAAACTTGAATAAATTTTTGGGTATATTTCAAGAAACTTTATTCAAAGCAACATGTTAATTTAAAATTAATTTTTTACTAAAATTTTATGTTAATTTAACAAAAAAAATTCAATTTGAAGAATTTTTATGTGGATTTAAATAAAAACCCTGCTAATTCAACATTTTTTTTCGTTAATATATTACGAATAATTTTATTCATTATTACCTACGAGAAAATACCATTTCGCTCGGCAAAGTACAGGGTTCCTATTCCCCAAAATGGTTCAAATTTAAGTCGCAGCGTGGTCGGTACGACGTCAAATGGGTCGGCCGAAGAGGACTTTAGACATCGTACCGACGTCGTTACGACCAGTCTGTGTTTCTTGGGATGTATAATGATTCCAAATTTTTACGAAGTGACAAAAATTTATAAAGAAAATCTTCTAAAATTTCAATCCATATTTTGTTAAGCAATAACTAATTTTAAATTGCATGTAAAGAAGTTATAAATTATTTATTTTATAAACATACTATAAATCAACTTAAATTTAACAAAACTAATAATACAATAAATAGTTGTATGAAAATGTTTTTACTTAAGAATAATTTTTTTTATTAAATAGCACTTTTTGCACTTTTTTTAAAAAAAATTCAGTTTCTCTTCTTAAAAAACCTTCGTTATTATTATTTATCCTGTTTTAAACTTTGTTTAAAGCATTTTTACGCGTTTAGTTACCAAACAGTGTTGCCATATCTGCTGCTGGAGCAAGTGTTCAATGCACGGGTAAAAATTCGTAAATAAGGAGCAAAAAGAACTGTTAATAGTTTTAAAATATTAAAAAAAAATGTTTAAAGAAAGTTAAATATTGCCCTTCAAGAAAAAAGAAAACATTTGTTTAAATTTTAAATTTTGCTGTTTGTTTTAAGCTACATTTCACTGTTATATACTTATACCAGATCATTAGTAAACTTTCAAACTCTTTCCTCAAAAAACTTTAAAATGTTGATTTCTATATTAAGTTATAGTATAATGACCTCTGTTTCTAATGGTCCCACAAGAATCAATGTCCCAGCCAGGCAGAGTGCAGTTGTGCACCACTTCCACTTCTATAAAAGATTACATCACAAAAATCCGACAATTAACGAGATATAAGCAAAAAAGAACATAAAAATTTTTTTTTTAATTTTTGTACACAAAAGTTAATTATAATTCTAATAATAAAAAATCAATTTTTAACCCCTTACTGGTATATGATAATATATATTAAGTTTTTGATGATAACCTTCATCTAAGTAGAATAAATAAAAGGAAGTTTTAAGAACATAGTTGGTACAGATTAATAACCCATAAAAAAAATTCTTTCCTTTTATACCCTTCACCAGAGGTGACAAGAGTATATATAAGTTTGTCATTCCGTTTGTAATTTCTACAATATTCGTTTGCGACCCCATAAAGTATATATATTCTGAATCCTTATAGAAAGGGAAGTCGATTTAGCCATGTCCGTCTGTCCGTCTATCCGTCTGTTGAAATCAAGTTTTCTCAGCCCCCCCCCAAGGCATTAAGGTAAGATCCCATTATCGTCGCAATGTACCGATTTTTGTAAAATTTCGTGCACCGATAATGTGAACGCAAAGAGTTTGAAAAAATGCGACAATCTGCGCCGAAATCGTGCTTCCTATGATCAATCAAAATCTACCGCAATGTGCCGAAAATGTGAACACTGTTGTGCACATTGTCAAGCGACCAAAAAGTTAAAAATGCGCCGATTTTTATCGGCCACTTGTGCGCCGACCAAAGTCACCGATATGCGCCGATGAAGACAAACAACACTCTTGCCACTGCTTTTAGACATCGCGATTCCAAAATAAACGTGGGAATTTATTTTTTTATTTTACTAATTAGTTTAACTTTAGTTTAAAAAAACTTGAGGAACATTGGTTATTTCATTTAAAAATTTGACAAACTAAATAACACCTTAAGACATGCTACATTATTTAAATTATATAAACAAAGCCCATATTTCCAATTAAAATTCCATCTGCTAACAGCAAATAAACAAAAACATATGATTAAATTTAACAGGGAAGGCACGATGGTGTGACCGCATTGTACCGATTTTTGTTACATTTTTGTTTTGGCCGATGTGCGCCGAAAAATGTTGCCACAAAATGCGCCGATAATGTGACCGTTTAAAAAATAATTGCCCAATTTTTTTAAATGTGCGCCGATGAAGCACGATAAAAATCGGTACATATTGTGCTATTTGCGACGATATTGGGATCTTAGCTTTAGACATGCCTTTCAAGATATAAAAAAAAAATTTCTGAGATATCGGCAAAAAAAATTTTTTTTTCTACGTAAATACACGTAGTGAAGGGTATATTTGGCACAGCCAAATATAGCGCTCTTACTTGTTTTATATATTTTTAAATTCATTTTCTTTGCACATGAGCTAAAAAAAATCCTTTTTCTATTTTCTTTCTATATTCCTAAAAGTGTTCTGTCTGTAAAAAGGTATCAGAGCCCTCAAGGGAAAATTTCATATGAGTTGGTTCTACCAATCTCAAGATTTGTCATAAAATGTTTTTAAGTTGTATGGGCGGTGCCACACCCCCAGATTTGATCTTTAAAATTTTTGGCTTAAATAAGAATATGGCATAAGAGCTAATCGTACAAAATTATGTGACCATAAATATAACAGTTCTCAAGATATGCCATAAAATATATTTCAGTTGTATGGGTGGTGCCACACCCCCTGTGCCGATCCTTACAGTTTTGGTTTGAATAAGGAAAAAAGTATGAGAGTTATACCCACAGATCTAACCGTTTTCAAGATATTCCATAAAATGTACATATGAAGTAACGAACAACTACACAAAATAATTAGGTCCGTATCGCTTTGAAAACATTTAAATTACAGTCACACAACTACAAACACAAATATACATTTTGAAATCTATACGAGTCTTTTATACTTATGTATGTACATACGCTATAGTAGTGAAAAAATTACTTTATTGCAAATCATTTCGTTACATTTTATTTTTCCAGTTTTGCTTTTTATGTTAATTTAGCAAAAAAAAAAAATTGAGAAAAATTTATGTATAAATATGTAATCGTATGCATGTTAACTTTTTCATTATACCTACATAGTACATATCGCTCATTTACTCAAACAACGTCATAACTCAAAAAAACTAGTTTTGCAGAAAATGAGTTTAAAGTTTTCAATTTACATACAACTCAGTAGAGATATTAAAAAGTTTTCCACTATCAAGAGGTGAGTTTATACGCCATTTGCATGAATTTTTTTTACACAATATAAAGCATGATATAGTGAACAATTCTGCATCATTAACTCCAACATTTTTTTTCATTTTTTGAGTTATGACGTTTTTTGAGTAAATGAGTGATATTTATGTACATACTTATATTGTATGTTTTTTGTCATATAAACAACAACAAATTAAACAAACAAAAAAGTGAAATGCCATGAGATCGCGTCTTTTTGGTGTTTTATTTCACATATGAATGTTAAATGGAAAATCTTATTTAAGCAGTTCACACAATAGTTTTTTTATTTATTAAAAGCAGCAAAGATTGCAAAAAATATATGTACATACTATGTACGCTAAAATATTAAAAATAAAATTAATTAAAAAACTTACAAACATACATGCATATGTACATATATTTTAATTTAAGAAACTTACAACGATTAGCTCAATGGATTAGCTAAACTCTTAATTAAACGCTGCTTTAAATAAAAACCTAATGCAATTCAAACGTTCCTAAAGTTGTTTTAACTGTTTTAACTATAACAACAAATATGTAGGTGAAAGACAACTACGAACTGATCATTGAAAATGTGATGATCGTGAATATATCTGATATCAAATATGAAGCATAAAACTTATTTGTAATTATTGTTATCGCAATTTGAAACTTTTTAAAAGTTTAACGTGATTTTCGAAAGTAGGTCTTTTACAAGGTTGGCGCATAAGCAATATCATAATATGAAGGTGACAGACAGACAGACAGACAGAGAACAAGCAACCATGCGATACATATTTTCAAATAAACTTTTCGTAAAAATAAAGCTCGTTTTTTAATTTCTAACAAAATGGTAACCATTCACAATATGACATTACTTTTGTGTGAACTTTTAGTAGCCGGAACCAATAATGGAACGATTCTTACGAAATTCAGTAGATATATTTCCGTATATAACTTTTTTTCTGTTAATTTTAATTGAAATACAAATTTTTTTGGATGAATTACTTATGAACGTTAGAGTTAACTTTTAAAAGGACTCTTGTGTGGGATGAATGTGACATCATAGATCAATACCAAAGAAAATCATTAAACAAATAAAGTTACCCGTGCAAATTCCAATGAAATACATGAATCGAAATTGCGGCCCTAACTGTAATAACAAGATTAGGGTGAACAGAATATCACATTTTCGGCTTAAAAAGACTCTCAGTTCTAAAAATTAATTTAGAAGTATTTTTTGGTATTTCAAACATCAGCAGCACAAAATTATAATATCCTTCCATCTATAGTTGTGTAGCTTATAAAAAATCGTAGCTAATCTCGCTTAAATAACATTTGATCGCTTTATTAAAAACTAAAAAATAACCATAATTTTTTCAACGACAAAAAAGGAAATTACAAAAAGTTTATTTTTTGGCACTTCGAAATATTTTTTTCAAGTGTAAATAAACAAATTAATCCTTTTTTAAACACATACATACAAACATACATATAAAATGTTTCAATTGTTATAACAAGATCTTTATTTAATTAATTTAAATAATTAATATGAAAAAATATCTTTATGGAATGTTATTGTTTCTTATTGTCTGTTTTACCAAAAACTTTTCTTATTAATTTTTATCTTTGGAACAAATGACATTACGGCCTCAACTAAAACAACAAAAGTGAAACTTTTTGGAGCCGTAACCGTAACTACTGAAAAATGTATCACAAAACAATATAAACAATAAATAATTAATAACTCTGTAATTACAACCCTCATGTAAAGTCTTATCCATAATACAAGTCTTAGCGGTTACAATGTTGTATTACTTTACAGCTGTTTATACAACTTTACTTCATTTGTACTTGAAATGTTGTACTTAGGGTTTTCTTTTTCTCTCATTTTTTTTTTAATTCTCGGGATCCCGATCCATCAAAATAAAACTAAATTTGTTTTGAATTAAAAAAAAACTTTTTATTAAAAATCGTAAAATAAAGACTAAAAAAGTTAGTAAAACAAAAATCAAACAAAATAAATTTTATTTGAAAATTCAATCATGAACTGAAAAAATTACCATTACGTAAATTCTGTAAATATATTTTTTTTATTAGGAAAATGTTCCTATTATTCAAATAACACATACATACAAATATAAGGGGTATTCGTTTAATCGCTTAAATGCCTCTTATACCTCTTATGGCCAGTTTTTGACTTCGTATTTAAATGCGCATTTAGCTAATTGTCATTTGAATTTAAGTGACACTTAAATGCAGTTTCAGTGCTAATTAAATGGTCTTATTTAAATGACACAAAAGTATGGTAGCATCATCAAATGTCAAAAAATCATGACTTATTGTGACTTATTTTACAAAAAATGATGAATAGAAAATATTGTTATTGGTTTAACACCAATTTTTAACTAAAATATCACTTTTATTAACCCTAAAGGTGTTAGTTGTATTGATGTTATCCCTCCATGTGTTTGTATGTTAATAAAGTTTAATGTTTTATTCATTATTTCTTAAATTAGAAAAAATTGTTGTGAGTGGCCACAAAAATTGTTTGTTTACTAAAATGAGCGCAACAAAAACAACTGTCAAAATCATATGGTAATTCATAAAACTTAAATAGACTTTAAATGCAGAAGATTGGGCACTTAAGTTGTATTTAAGTGTGTACTGAAAAACTGAATTCTGCATTTAAATAGAACTTAAAGATAAATACAGCACTCAAAAACTGGCCATAAAACTTTTAAACTTTCATATAATATTTAAAGCTTAAGTGGTATAAGTACGGTGACCATATTTTTTTAATTAAGTACAGAACAAGGAAAAACGAACTATTGTTTTAAATAAAACAAACAAATACAGATTCATTTAAATACACCGATTTCTTATAAAAACTAAAACATTTTGTACAAAAAATACAAAAAAGAAAGAGATTAACAAAAACTTCAAAAAGGAACATAACAAACAGTAAAACTATTAACATAAAAAATTCACACATATGTATGTATATACGAACATATTTACAATTTACAAAAAAACACAAGATTTTTAATTTTGGGCTTAGGAAATAATTCTTTAATACACTTAAAGCAGTTAATGACATGTCAAAAAATCTTTTTCTAATTGTTTCCAGTTTCTCGTTAACCGGGATCCCGCAAAAAAAGTTCCAGGAGTGCGGGAAATAACATAAATATTCCCGTTCCGGGAGTCCCCGGGAAAATCTCTAGTTGGACTTTATATCACTATTGTAAATGGCTATTGTGAGTGATTTTTGTGTTTATTGAATGTAATAGTTTTTTGACATTCAACTGATACAATAGCAACTGGTTGTTAATAACTCAATAATTTAAAAGTAATTCAATGAATGATAAGCGACACAGCGGGGGCTGTAATTTGAAACAAATAGTTTGTGCTGTCTGGAAATCTTAAGATGACATATTAAGTTTATACCAGTTATTTTCAAATTTTATATAAAAAAAACAAGTAAGGCTGGGCCAAATCTTATATTCCCTTCACCATGTGTACTTATGTATGTATGTGTGTATATATGTATATATACAAATGTATATATATACACATGTCCGAAAAGTATTTTTCGCCCATATCTTTGCTGATTCTGGGCCAATTAGTAAATTTTTTTCAAATTTCCCAAAAAAGCATGTCTTACAAACAAATATAATAATTTTTGGGTAAAAACAATTTATTTTTTCTTATATCTCGTTAATTGTCGGATTTCGCTGATTGTTAATAACAAGAATCTCGGGAAATTTCTAATATTTTGATACCAGTAACGGGCCCATACGAAATCGGGGGGCTGGGAAAACTTGATTTCAACAGATGGATAGACGGGCAGACGGACGTGGCCAAATTGACTTCCCTATCTATAAGGATTCAAAATATATATGTATACTTTATGGAGTCGCAAATGAATATTGTAAAAATTACAAACGAAATGACAAACCTATATATACGCTTGTCACCTGTGGCGAAGGGTATAAAAACTGTGAAGCATCCTTAACGAATATACAGATCAATTTTATTTTTACACACATGTGGTGAGGGTATAAAAAGGTTTGTCATTCCGTTTGTAATTTCTTCAATATTCATTTGCGACCCTATAAAGTATATATATTCGGGATCCTTATAGATAGGGAAGTCGATTGAGCCATGTCCGTCTGTCTGTCTGTCTGTCTGTTCGTCTGCCCGTCTGTCCGTGTGTATGTTGAAATCAAGTTTACTAGCTCCCATAGGTCACCTAGGGTTGTATATGTATATCAAACTTTTGGAAATGCTTTCGAGAAAATCGGTATTGGAATTTTTCGAGATATAAGCAAAAAAAATGTTTATTTTTTTTGTTTTTTTTAACACAAAAATGATTATATTGGGGAAAAAAAGCAAAAAAATGTTTGTGTATTTTGAAAAAAATTCACTAATATACACACATAGAGAACGTAGTGAAGGGTATATAAGATTCGGTATAGCCGAATATAGCGCTCTTACTAGTTTTTTATTATGTTGGTTTTATATTCATAAAATATGATTTTTTTTTTTTCAATAAACAATATTTTTTATATTTAAGGTTGTAAAGCATTTCTAAGATTTGGGAAATTGTAATTTTTAAAAAAAACAGAATATTTAAAAAAAATTCAAAGGGCAAATAATCAGAATAAAAATTAATGCTGAAAACGTTAAAAATATATGAAAAACTATTTTAAAACATTAAAATATACTTATATTAGGCGAGTAAAATTTAGCTCTAGCACTTAATTTGCTTAATTGGCAACACTGCTAATCATATATAAATTCAAGTCTCATATTTACTTTTCCAGTTTATTTAATTAAAAGGTTTTGTCTTTTTTTTTTTGCTTTTTTAATTAATCGTTACTCATAATGTTTTCTTTAGACTCAGGTTTAATGTTTTATACATCTCAAAACTGACTCTTTTTATTTCTATCTGTTTTTGTCATTTCAAAATGAAGTAAATTCTTTGTTAGTTGACGAAAAAATCTTGTACTAAAGAGAAAATTTAAAAATTTTTTACAGTTTTTTATTTTTTAGCTGTCTATTCGTCAAATGTTTGTCAAATTAAATATTTATTTAAGATTTATCAAGTTAAAAGACGAGTAAGAAACGACACTGTTTAAGGTTTTTGACCTTCTTTTTCACGCTGTTCTGTTTGGTCTTCAATTACAACATCAGATTTGTTTGTTAAAAATGTAATTTCATTTTTTTTTTTTTTTTGATTTCTATGTCAGGGTGTTTGTATTTTTATCTGTAATTAAATCATACCAAAACGTCCCCAGTGAGTTTATCTTATCTGGTATAAAATATAAAATTATGTTTTTGTTACGATAAAGATAATTTAAACTCAAACAGTCAATGCTGAAATGACTAATCGAGAATGCAAAAGAATAAGGGGGAGAATTTTTAATGTAGAGGTTTAAACAGCGTTTAACATAAACTTTTGATTAAACTACAAAATATTCATAACTATTTTATATTTTAGCTACAAAAGAAAATTCATTTGTGATATGTATGTGAACAATTGGAATTTTTATTTATTGTCAGTAATAATTTTGAGCACACATCCATACATATGTACGATTCTCACAACCGATTTTATATCCCAACGTATCTACAAAAGAAAAATTCGTTTGCCAGAATTCGGTTGCAACAATGAATCTGTTTTTCAAGTAACCGTTTGCAACCCTTTTATTTCTTTTTCTGATTTGACATTTAACCTCATTTGTTTGTAAAAAATTTATAATCGTTATACCCTACTTATTTAGAACGATTTTCGCCGAACTTTATTCAAAATGTTTCTTGTTTTTAACTTTAAACTTTTTACTCTTCCAGTTGATCATTTGGGTATCCGGCTATTGTGGTGTAATCGGTAATGAACGGGCACATAATCTGGAGATTATGGGTGGAAAACTTCGGGCAGTGAACCTAAAAAACTCGTAACCCTTCGTAGCAACAAAGGCACAGTTGAAAGATTGGGCGGAAAAAGCCCATAGGACCTGTGGAGAAAGGAAACAGTTGGAGGAATAACTAAAGTCCTATGGGGTGATACAAACATACATACAAATTTTTTTCATCTTTATATATATATGTAGATAGAAGATAGAAGATAGATATAAGATTTCATATACCTATTGTTAGTTCATTATTTTAATAAAGATCCAATTAACAACTGTTATGGAAAAAATGTATGTATGATTGCGTACTGGTTAAAACCAAGGCATATTGATTATTAGGTAGTCTTACTTAATCACCCTGCCACATGTGGCAAAGGGTATATGTAAGTTTCTCATTCCGTTTGTAATTCCATTAACATTTATCTGCGACCCGATTTAAGTCGATTTAGCTATGTCCGTGTCCAATGTCGTACGGACCCGTTACTGAAATCAAGCAAAGTCACCTGTGGTGCAGTGTATAAAAAATCAAGTTTTCTAAGACTTTTATAACCTTTACGACATATAAATACATACATATCGCTCATTTACTAAAAGAACGATATGACTCAATAAATGAAATTTTGGAGTTAATGATGCAGAATTGTTCACTATAAATTCATGCAAATGGCGTGTAAACTCACCTCTTGATAGAAGAAAACTTTTTAATATCTCTACTAAGTTGTATGTAAATTGAAAATTTTAAACTCAATTTCTGCAAAACTAGTTTTTTTGAGTTATGACGTTCTTTTAGTAAATGGCCGATATTTATATACAAACATACATATGCACATACATACGTTAATACACATCTTTTACATACTTGCACTTGGTAAAGGGTGTATAATATTTGGCACAGCTGAATATAACGCTCTTACTTGTTTTTCTGTCGCAAAATTCAGATGTCAAAATTTATATAAATATAAACAAATTTAAACAAAAAAATCCTCTCCGAACTGCATTTACCTTATAAAATAATTACACCATGATTGAAACGGTAGAAAAAATTTCTTTTGTACCTTTTTTCTGGCAGAGTATTGAATACAGAATATATTCATACATACATACATATGTACATATGTACATACATATATCAATAAGCTTGTATCGCAGCCTTGTTTTTTAGAAAGAGCCCCTCTAAAATGTGACCCAAAAAAAACACAACAAAATTTGCACAGAACACACACATGCCTGTTATTAATTAACAAATTCTCGTACTTGCAACAATGGACAGAATAATAAAAAGTTATACGATAGAAATAACAACAAAAGGCGGTAATAAATATGTATATACACATACATATGTATGTATATTAGGGTAGTTACAATTTATGTGGTACAATGTATCAATCGGCTAGAAAATGCGATTGACAAAGTTTCAGCCCAATCGGATAACGCTAACACGTGCCTCATTGCACGCAAAGAAAAAACATGATTAGTGGGACCATAAAC
>NDXZ01048811.1:0-10149 GCA_003055125.1 Paykullia maculata
ACAAGTATTTTTAAAGCCCCTTTTACATATGTTATAATGTAATGCAGAGATAAGCAAAACCTAGTCAAATGTTTTCAGTAAGCCGATGCTAAAAACGTTTCCTTTACTCCAGATTAACAATAGATAATCAGCCTAATTTTATTACGCCACAACAATGGTTTTCATTTAGTGGTCTTACTTCTAGGGTATTCTTTTTTGTTTGCCTTATTATTTGAAAGTGCAATTTACAATGGGGTGGCATGTGTTTTGTTAACACAATAAAATTAATTATCTTTCCGTTCAGTTGGCTCAAAAAGTGTTCTTGATCGTGATCTTGTTAAGAATAGTATATAAGTTGATAAGAGTATTTTGGAAACTTACATAAGCAGCTATTGTTTTGTTGCATGCATAAAGACATGAAAATATTGGAAAGAGAATATAAATCAAATTCATACATTTAGACTGTGGCTGAGGCTTATTGACAATTGTAATGGTATTTTATAATATGTATTATGATTTGATTTACTAAATTTAAATTTGATTTGCATTTAAGACTAGCTCCCTAAAAAACAAGGAAAGTATACTTTTTGTATACTATAGACGACTTTAAACTTAAAAATAGCTGAAGCTGTTTTTAACTTACCTAAAAACACAAAACCAGCAGTTTTCCGGAAAAAAGCAGCCCACATTGCTTCCCTATTTTTTTTAATAAAATTAACTTAAAAGGGGCAATAAGTCCTTTTCAATAAATAAAAATATTTTAATTTTTTAAATTTTTTTCGGCATTTTTGTTTTTTCTTTTTTGTTTCATTCGTCAACATTGTACAAAATCAGCTGAGTAGAGTTCCCACTTGCTCATACTTTGTTACAATTTGTATGAAAACATTTTACGATTTGATGAATCACTCATTTAAAGCTGGTTTAATTTAAAACGTACTTTATTTTTTACTATAATAGCAAAAGAGTTAATAATAGGTTTTAAATTTAAAGTCGTTTTTTAAAAGAACCGACTTTAGTTCATTACTATGAATACGGGCCAAAATCATTTAGTAGTTTTTATATATTTTGTTACTTTTACAATTGCCTAATGCATTCAAAATTCCATTTAGACAAATCAATTGTATATTTTTAGTAAATTTCCATAAAAAACTTGAATTTTATTACAAGAAACTTGAAAATACACTGAGAAAAACCGTGTCAAATCTTACTTTTTTATCAATTACAAAGAAAATTTCCGTGGACTAGAATTTATTGTAAATTGTATGAAAAGGCAGAAATATGAGAATCTTTGAAATTCAATTCAAACATTTTTTACACAAAAGATATCGTTATTTTTTTTTGCAAATAGTATTATGTATTAAACATTTTGTCACTTCTGAAAGATTTTTTTAATTCTTATAGAAAATGTTTAACACAATGGTTATTATTTGAGAACTGCGTTTTCTTTAAAAGGCTAAAACACATATTTTGGACCAAATTTTTAAAGTCAGTGAAGACATATTATGTAACATTTTTTTTAATGAAAAATTATTAAATTCTTATTAAAACACTGTGAAATAACCAACTAATTTTTTTATATACATATTGATTAGATTAATTGAAAAATCATAATTTATGTAGCCAACTTAAGGCCACTGCTTTAACGTCATATCTTTAAAAAAAAGTTCTGAAAGATTGACTCCTCCTCTTTCGGTGACGCCATTTGCAAGTTAATCTTAACAGGGACTTGGAAGTTATATTTATTTTAATTTATTTCAATTAGCACTGAGTACTGTCCACATATTATTAATTAATCACAACACGCACGTATTGTGTGAAAATATTATTTTATCAGTGTATTTTATATGTTACACTTTGTTTTTATACCCTTTACCACAGGTGACAAGGGTATATATAAGATTGTCATTCCGTTTGTAATTTCTACAATATTCATTTTAGACCCCATAAAGTATATATATTCTGAATCCTTATAGATAGGGAAGTCGATTTGTCCATGTCCGTCTGTCAGTCTATCCGTCTGTAAGTCTGTTGTTTTCTCAGCCCCCCGATATCGTACGATACTGGTATAAAACAATCAGAAATTTCCCCGAAATTCTTGCTATTAAAAACCAGTAAAATCGCTTAATAACTGACCGAGTTATAGGCCAAAAAAGTCGACTACCAATTTTTTTTAATTTTTTTTTTACTCAAAAATTATTATATTTGTGTGTAAGACATGTCTTTTAGGGAATTTCAAAGGAAAACGATTTCCGAGATATGAGCAAAAAAATTTTTTTTTACGCAAAAATACACATAGTGAAGGGTATATAAGATTTGGCATAGCCGAATATAGCGGTCTTAGTTGTTTATTTTAAAAATTCAAAACAAGTTTTTTTTTTGTGTTTTTTACAGGTTTGCTAAATCAGCATCAATTAGAATTTCCTATTTATTTAAATTGATCAAATAAATATATTTTTATGGAGACTTGTTTTCAAGGTCAAGAAAAAAATTAAATAAAATAAAAATAACGTGACAGAATATTTTTAGAGTTTTTTTTTAATGTAAATACTTTAATAAAAATGCAGTTTATTGGTAATAAGGTGTGAAGTTAAGACGTGCACTGGTGAACTAAATCATAATTTGTCTCTTTTGTTTTTGTTTTTTGGTTTCTAAAGGCACTTTTGATGTCTTGGCCTTGCTCAGTTCATGTTTGTCTGAAAACTGCACAAAAACATGCGCTAATTTTCAGTGTTGCCGTGCCAGAATGCAGTTTATTCGTAACATTATTTTTAATTAAATTTTTATTTTATTTTTTATTTCCAAGTTTTGTTCAAGTAGTTGTCTATTTTTCTCAACTGTCCAACAGCCATTTATTCAGGTAATTTTTTGTTTTTTAATTATTATCAAATTAAAAAGAACATTCGAACACATATTCGGCTTGTAACAGGACAAAAATATGATAAACTTTAATAGTAATGGCATTAAAAAAAATTTCCATTGAGAATATAAAGGGTGTTTTTTTAAGCCCGTCAGAGCTTAGGAAAGGGTTAACTCGCTTCCTTTTTGACATATATGATTGTATACCATGGCAAATCATCATGAATAGACTGACGCTTGAGCAACGCTACCAAGTTATCAAGATTTACTTTGAAAACCAGTTACCAATTTGCGCAACTTATAGACGATATTTTTTCGCAAAATTTTGTTTGGCGATGATGTAAATTTGAAGAAAAGATTTTAAATCTAAATTCTAACAGCTGTTATAAGTTCGCCTAAGCTTCGTATAAATCACACAATAGTCTGCAGCACGATGTTGTTTGTTTTATATTTTTATTTGATTTGTTTTTAAGGTTCAAATGTATCCATTAAAAATTCATTAAGAACATTTTGAATACTCTATAATTATAATTTACCACCTTGAATAGCAACAAAGGTAAAACAGCAACAAAAACAAGTGCATGAAGTAAAATTTAAATAAAAATTCTGTACAAAACAATTATAATTGTTTGGAAACAAGAAACAGACAAACTTCATGTACTATTGCAACATTTTTTTCAGATTTTGTAGAACATCTTGTTAAAATACATCAAACATTGAAGTTAGACTGAACCGTGTTTTACATAACCCAGCATGCAATTAAACTTGGTAAGCGTGTAAACTTTATATTACGTATAGTTCTTAGAAAACTACAAAAATATTTTAAACAAACAAAAATCCTAATGTGGGCATAAAAATTAAATTAATTTAGTTAAGAGTTAATTCTAAAGGTCTTACAGGAAAGAGACAAAATAACTAAAAAGTTTTATATTTTTGACAGCAAATTTACAGTCTTCCCCAAAATATTTGCTGGGTCACACACTAATTGTAGTACGGAAAGTAATACAAAATTAATTATTATCTACTACTCACGCAAGTAATTATGTTCAAGATTGTTTTAGTTTTTGTGTTCAGCAACAAAATTAAAATTATTTATTTAAATAAAAACTTTATTTTTATGCAACAAGTCAAAATTGAATTCAACAACATTGGGTGCACTTACAGCAACTGCTGCTGCCTGTATTACAAGATGTTTATGTATATTTTTACAGGTAAAATAAATTGCAATTTGAATGGAGCACTTAAAATACAACAACACAACAGCATTCATTTTGTTTAATAAATAAATATGCATTTTTTTGTTTTCTAATTTACATTATTCTATTGAGGCTTAAAATCATGATATTTTAAACTATTCGAACTCAAAATTTTTCAAGCATTGACCTAAAACAATTATTAGTTTTTGTATAATTTTTGAAAAGATTTTAGCAAAATTAATATTTCTAGAAAGTGAACAATAAGCTATCTATTACATGAAAGCTACCATTAAACACTTCATCAATTTACATAAGTGTTTTGAATAAACAGGAAGAATTAAAACAAGTAAGACCTCTATATTTGGCTAAACCTTATATACCCTTCACCATGTGTGGCCAGTGTTGCCAGTTGCCAAATAGGCTACCAAATATCGCCAATATTTTAAAATATAAAATTTTAGTTATAAAAATAGTTTTTTAGTTTTTTTTCCTAAGAATAATATAAAAAATAAAACAACAAAATAAATTCAGTTATCACCAAATATCGCCAAAATGCCCCAAAAATTGCCATTATATTAAAATATCCAATTTTAGCTATAAAAAACTATGTTTATTTACTTAAAAAAAAAATAAACATGAAAAATAACATTGTTTACAACGGTTTAAAAAATGTTCTAATAAAAATATGTGAAATTTAATTTAGCAAAAAATTTAAACATTTTTAAATAAATTAATATAAAGGTTGAATATATAGGCCAACAAATGTTTAACCTGGAACTAGACTATATATTTTTTGAATGGTTTCAGTTGAGCTGAATCCGAATTTGAAATATTCCCTCACATCAGGTCTTAGAGATATTTAATATATTTCGCGCTGTTATAACATCTTGAATATGGCGAAAATGGGGTTTCTTTAAATGTGATAGAAAAATCCTGTCGTCCTTACTCTAGTAAGGTCCCAGGTTTTCGACTTTTTTTCAAATTATGTCGACCTGTGTTATTAATGCTTTAACCTTAAGAGTTTAAATATAAATTCTAAATGATAAAATATGTTACATGTTGAACTACACAAATATATAAATGAATCAAATCTTGCATATTCTTCATTTTTTATGGTTTTTTTTTGCAAAGTCAGGGTTGACACAATGTCGATGGTGATGTGGCAAAAACATAATAAAAGATATGTATAATAATTTTGAAATTATTTTTAAAATATCGCCAAATATATAGCCAAGTACTTTAAAAATCGGCAAGCAGCTCGCCAATCACATTTTTAAAATTTACATCGCCATAAACGATTTATTATCGCCACGTTTGCCGACAAATCGCCATATCTGACATCACTGTGTGTGGCCTATTTGAGTAAATGGTCAAATATTTTGCAAAAATATCTTTAGTTTATCTCAAAGCTGCAAAACAATAATATTTTTGCATAATAATAAAAAAAGAAGAAAACTTGATTTCAACCAATACACGGACACAGACGGACATGGCTAAATCGACTTCCCTATCTTTAAGGAACCAGAATATAAAGCGAACATAAAGCTGATATTTAAAAAAACAAAGAGAGCACTGCGTTATCACAACATATGACAAACACAAAACATAAACCAGATTTTGATAATATAAGAATATTGGACAAAATAAATAACATGAGAAAAAGATATATAAGAGAAAGTCTAAGAATTCAACAAAACAATGAATATTAAAGAGGACACAGATAACTTAAGCGCGAGCTATAAAATTGCAATAAAATAGAAACTGTGATATTAATGTTTAAATTTGTGTTTGAAAAATGTTTTCATCTTGTTTATATTGTAAGTAATTAATTTTGTTAAATTTTAAAACTTTGTTTAATAATGTTTCCTTTTTTAAAATAAATAGACAAATCCCTTGAAAAAGTGAACAAAAAATTCACAAAACGTCGGGAAAAACATGTAATAAAATTTGCATTTTATTTACATTAAATACGGTAGGCCAATAGCTTAAGCAAAAAAGCGAATAAACAAAAACAGAATATATATAGTTTATGGGGTCGCAAATGGATATTGTAGAAATTACAAACTGAATGACAAACCTATATATACCCTTGTCACCTGTGGTAAAGGGTATAACAAATAATATTAAGCTTTGGAGCTTTAGCTTCAGTTTGTGGCCAAAATGCGACCATATCTGTTTTTGTACCAAAAAATTAATACAATTGAACCAACCTTGCCATCCCAGCTGTAAACATTTATAATTTGTTCTCTTGTTTCTCATGCTCTCCTTTATTTATTTACAGAAACAAACAAACGTTGCTTTGTTTTTGGTTTGTTACTAACATGTGTTTCTGTATGTTTTAGTGGAATCTTTTATTGCTTATAACTCTTAAAGAATTGAAATGACTTTAAACACTTCAATTTTAAATATTTACCAAACTTTTGCCTTGAAGTTATTTTTGTCTTTATAATTTTGCTAATGATTTACCGGTTTTGTTTTCTTTTTTAATTTTATACTTTTTTATAGTTTATACTTGTTTATACTTGTCACACCCACCTATAAAAATATCGATGAGATTAAAACAAATATAGGTAAAGTCTCACTTTCCGTTGACATACGTAAGCAACTTTATGTGGCTCTTGTTTTGTTACAGTTTTGAGAGAAAGAATTTAATCAAAAATCAAACAGAGTCTGATTTAACTTTATTGTTTTGCTGCTTCACACACAAACGTGAATTATATTTGTATGTGTTTGCTCACTACTGGCTTAAAATTATTTTCTGAAACGAATAATCGTAAGGCTTGCAACCAAAGTTCATTATTTTAATATACGCTTATGCATTTTTATTATATTTAGTCAACGATAACACCTAGACTCCATACAATGATTTCGCAGTATTGAACCCTAATGTAATTTAATGAATAATAAATACTCGCACTTACAAGAAAAAAAATCAACAGAAATCTGATTCATGTTAAAGAAAATGGGCTAAACGAATTTAGAGGTTCCCTGTCTACTATTGGTTCTATCTTTCATATAAGGTTTTAGCTCAAAAATTACTTAAGCACTTATTCTTAAACCGAAACAGAATTCACTAGAAACTAGTTTCACAAAAGTTTTTCATTCCGTATTCTGCAAAGATGAGTCCATAAATAACCTTAAATCTCACATAAGTAATAAAAAATATTAGAACTGAGATAAAATTGACAATAAAAAAGATTTACATAAAAATTAACAACTCTATTGAATTTTGTGATAATCGGTTTTTCATTTAATCTAAGGCTCACTTACGGATATCATAAAAAACCATTTTATCATTTTCAGCCCAAATAATAACTTATTTTAAATGTGCGGGTGTAGAGTACTGTTTTCTGATTCGAGCTAAAAGGCAAAGCACTATATCTAGTTTGAAAGAGCTAAATTGGAGTCAGCGAGCAATATAAGATACATATAATAAAAATTCCTTATTTGTAGATAACTTTCAACAAATTCTCTATTTATATAATACGAGTTTGTTTAAATATTTTTCTATATAAACAAATATTCCTATAAATTTCCATTAGCAAAAAATTGTCTAAAATTTCTTTATTTGTGAAATTTTTTGGTTTACATTTATTAAAAAAAAAATTGGTTTAATGATTTTGCTTTACATTTGCTAAATTTTAGTTGCCTTTTTCTGTTTTAGTTCGTCAGAGAAATTAAAGCAAAAAGCAGTTGAAAAAGAAAATGCAATTTAGCATAAACCATTTTTTTTTCATTAGTTTTAGCTCCCTTTTTTCATCCAGCTATGAAATTTATGTAACCTAATATGTTTTTACAAGTAATTTAACATAGACATACATACCTACATGCATATGTATGTATGTATGTATGTACATACGAAAATTTAAAAATGATCATATGAACAAAAAGCAGCTGCATACTACACGATATTTAAATAAAGAAAAATATGTAAAGGTAATGAATAACAAGAAGATGAATCTTAAACACTTGTTTCGCTGGGCTGGCATAGTGCTGCTTGGGACAAGCAAAAGTTAGTTAATACATACATACATATTTGCAATAATAACTAATTTAATTTGTCAGGATTATTATTCCCTATTCTACTTTATTCTAATTGTCCTCACTTTCAATATAAAATTCATTTTTAATATAAAAAATATAAAATGATTTTGCACCATCTCTCCATATAGTTTTTTTTTTGTAAAGTTTTAGCTTTTTTCTACCTTTTCTTTATCATAATTTGTGTGTGTAAGTGTGTGTCTGAGCGTTGTTTTTTTTGCCAATTACATCGAATGGACCCCAGCAATTTTGTAACATCCGGCCGAAAGGCAATTTTTATTATTTTTGCCGATTTAAAGCTGGGCAAATAAAACAGGCAACAACAAAAATGTACAAAGATTTTTTCGAAGCTGAACAGTTTTTCTATGCAACTGTTTAGTTGTGTATTCTTTGCAACAATTTCCCTCTTTTGGTCAATTGTATGAGTGAAAAGTGAACAAAATAAGATCTTTGATTGTATAAGTTTAGAAAAGAACTTGTTTTAATAGATCAGTCTAACATGGATAGTATAGTGTTCATGGACAGGTGGTGGTGACTTTGATTGTATTTCTTAAGATGAGGACGATGATGTTGGTACGACCAGTGCCAGTGCTGGTGTAATTGATATTTTTGTGTTTAAAGGGAATTTTATTAAGAGAGACACTTTCTATTAATATAGTTGTCATTCGAATTTTTTATACAAATGAAACATATATAAAAAGAAAATAATTTAGAAACAAGACGATGACGGTTACGGTTTGAGGAAACGAGCCCTAATTGGAGCTAAAAACGTAAAAGATCGCAGCAGAGAAAATGGGTCACCTCATACAAAGTTAACATTCGATGGACATTTTTAGTGAACCTTAATGGTGACAGTTTTTAAAGTTAGGATGTGTCTCTAAAGTAAGAATTATTTTATTTTTTATTTAAGATAAAAATGAATAGGATCGAAGCTGGGAAAGTGGCACATCACATTCAAAGGGATACGCTATAGGACATATTTGTAGAACTTTAGCTGTTGTAAATTGCAACTATGAAGAAGTTACTTTGGTGAAAAATGCATTTAGCAAGTCAAAAAAGAAAGAAAACTCTGGTAAAAACAGAACAAAAATTTATTTAGATCAAAACATTTTATTGAAAATATCCTTTAATTATTTAATAATACATTTAGAAAGTTATCAAAATTAATTTAAAAGTAAAAACTGGTTGTAAATAAAAATATTTTTCAAAACTTTTTATTAAAAAAAATAATTCGGAAAACCTATTAAAATTAAAAATTAATTGAGGTTTTTTAAATTTTAATTGTTTAAAAAATACTTTACGAAGATCGAATTTTTCAAAATTTGTATTTAAATTCTTTTTAATAAAAATTCATAACAAATTTTATATATAAAAATCTTACAGTTGTTCTCTATATTAAAAATAAAAGATAATTGATCAATAAATATTTTTTTAAAGTTTCTACAAATATTTGCTTTTAACGTTCTTTACAAACCACTTCTTTAGTTCATTTTAGTTTTACATCTTTTTGAAGTTCTCTTTATGAAATCCCTGCACTAGATTTAAGTTTTTCGGTTTCCTATCAATTTCCTTTAAGCAGTTAATTTTCAGCAACAAAAAACGCAACAAATTTTTGTGGTCTCTGCAACAACAGTCAACTTGCAAAGGCAACATCACCAACGTCCATTCAATCATCTATCCATCCAGTCAACCGCTAACCAACCAACCCATCTATCAAGTCATCTTCCAATTTATTCAATCACACAGGCATAAAAAAACAGCGACAACATTTTAACTAACTTGTTTTTTGGGTGTAACAAAAAAATAAAAAAAGAACTGAAACCAAATCAAAACTAAAGCAATCATAGGAATATCTGTACGGCCATCCGTCTAAAGTTACTATCAAACTAAGACCAAGCATTCGCTCAACCCAGTAGTTAAATAGTTTTGATAGAGATGAGGTTTGATGATATGCAATCTTTGGACTTTTTTTGCTGCTATTGTTGTTGTTGCTTAAATTGCTACTTATCACCATCATTATTTCGTTTTTTAAGGCTGTACAAAATTCGCAACAACATTCACAAAAAAAAAAAAAAAA